>JAAGOF010000015.1:77385-94340 GCA_010645155.1 Tigriopus japonicus
TACATTCGATTTGAAAATTTTGCCTTGTCGAACATTTTTCAGGCTAAAAAATAAAGGCAAAATATTACTTGGCCCTGAAAAACATACCAAGTATTCTGAAATCATTTACTGCTGCCTCTGGCCCATCACAAATTACAATATGTTCTAAATCTATACTTTGTTTAAATTTGGACTTTTCGCAAAACTTTAGATCTATGATAAAGAAAATAAGAAATCGGTAAAGAATCATCCAATTTCTAAAAAGTGTGCCGAAGTGTAGGTTCAGAATAGATTTGAACATAAAAGTCGTTTTGAATGCTAAATATCTAACATAAAGATGTTTCACTATCCTTTAAACCTCTGAATTAGCGCCCTCTATTGGCCTTAAAAATGTTTTAATATTTTCCGCATTTCGGAACGCTCACTCTCTCTCTCTCTCTCACTTGATAATGTTCCTCAGGTCCTCATATCGTACATCTTTGAGGATAATTATTGGATGTGGATGCTGGTTTTCCAAAAGGATCTCTTCAAACCAAGGTGAGCAAGCCGAGAGAATAGCTTGATGAGCTTTGATGGTTTTCCGATGCACACTCAAAGTCACATTACACAAAGATTCACGGGTCAAGAACTTGTTAAAAGCCTCAGTCAACTTCTGAGAGTAGTTCACCCAAGTCAGTCTAAAGTCCTGATGGGCTTCCATCGCGTAGAGATCCAGCTTTAAAGCGAATTTGTTCCCCTGTTCCAAGGGCTCAAAGTCATCTTGGGAGGTCCAAAAAACAATCCGATCTCTTTCTCTTTTTGACACACGGAACTGTCAATAGGTCTGCTGTTTTCCTGTATATTTTCCTGGCCTTTCTAAACCTTGAAGCCAACCCCCCTTGATGAAGGCAGCAGGAAAGGAGTTGGCCTTCAAGTCGAAATCGGGCTTGTTCGGCACTCTCTCCCCTTGTTCCATTTTCACTTGCCCTTCATTGGGAACAAGCACGACCTTACTTAGAATTCTTGGATCTAGGGACTACTACAAACTGGAGGTGTTTCCAATAAATGTTGAAATCAAAATTGAATTTCCGTTGGGTTCATAAAAGCAAGTTGGAATACCAAAAGAATGATGGTGAATGGATTTGTTCCATTTTGGTTGGTATGCCCTTGTTTGTTCGCCATTTCCTTCGTGGAAATAGGAACTTGTCATATCAGGCTTTCTTTTTTGAATTGGAGCGGGATCTTGGAACAGGGAACATTGTAGATACTACAATAGACAACGGAAGTATTCAAGAACCTCTGTTTTTTTCAGAACGAAGAGGCTCGCATTTTAATTAATATCAGCAACTTTTGCCAGCCAGTATTTTTTACCCCAACATCGATCAGTTTTTGTCCAAATTTACGTTCAAAAAACTCTCGAAAACAAAAAGTTTACGTTCTAAGAAATGATCTTTCACAATTCCATGTCTCGTTTGAGCTTTTTATTGGTGAGTTTTTATCAAAGCTGGATACAAGAATGCTCGATACACGAATAGTTCTTGAAAAAAAGAACACTTTTGTCACTGACCTTTAGCACATAATATCTCGAAAACTCCAGACATAAAAATATAGTCCCTGCTCAAGGCCAACTCTTATTTCAAAATTTGATTGCTTCAAATACTTGGCGTTTGGTCGAATTTGCGTGTTTTACCTGTGCATACAAATATCACGAGACTACTAATTTTGGATATTATTTCTTATTATAGTTATACTTTGGCTATGGTTTCCCATGCATGGTGTTAGTTCTTGTTATTGTACTATGCAGAGCAAACGTAGAGTTTTTGTCTTGTTTAGAATAAAGGTAAATCATCGCTCTTCCTGATGTTCCATTGTGCTCTTTCATATGTAAGATTGATGGATTGTAGACACTAGAAAAGCTCAGCCTTCTATTAGCTGATTGAGCGGAAGTATCATTCATATCAAAGAGAAATACTGTGCGAACAGCTTACAAGAAGTAAGGGTTCGTATTCTTTGCTCTAGAAAAAGTCGTTTCATTATTTTTATTTTTTGGTAGCGGATTTCCTACTACCGTTGCAAGGAATGTGATTCCCTGCAAAATTAAATCATAGATGAAATAATTTAAACAATTAATATATATGCAAATTAAAATAAGACATTTGAGTTCGTTCTGACCAACAAAGTGACAAAGTCAAGTTGTAACACATTGATGTGCGTCCAGTCCATTGAAATCAAAACAAGGAATACTGTTCACAGTTTATTGATTTAACAATTTAATTTGCTGTTTTGGGTTTGTCAATAGGACTGAGTTCTACTTTGGCTAAATATCATTAAAAGAAGAAAGTCATGTCAATAAGGAAAAGACAAGTTTATTTATTGGCTAATCTTAACATGGAGTTGTATCGCGTTTTCTTTTTAAATTTGAGTCATTGATTTAATGAAGAATCGAAAATGCTGCGAAACTCTCTATTGTTGGACCATAAAGCTCCTTTCTTTAAAGAAGGATTTCATCCAGATGTGCACCTTTTGATCAATTTATTCTAAATCAATGCAATATGTTGATCATCAGATTTATATAGATGAGAGAACCAACAATTTTGTTCCTGGATTTGGCGCCCTATAAAAACAAACAAACAAACTTATTCCTTGTCCAAATACTCGTTTGAAATTTGCAATCATACTGGGTCTTACTTAGTCTCTGAAGCTTTTTTGATAGAATTAGTTAAAAACCATTTTCAAGCCTCACATTAAGACAATTTGATTACGATTATGAAGTATATGTTTACCCTATTTTTTTTAAGTTTACATATTAGTTTAAATAAAGGTTGAAACAGGTTGAACATGCAAAATAAATCGCGTTCGTTTCCCAAAACAAGTAAAAACTACAAATGTCTTGTTGCCATGAACAAAATATCAAAATGGAAGGAAATATGTTGCAAGAAGGCAACTGTTCTTGTGCTGTTATTGTCTTCCATTTAACGTGATTCCAATCACAAAAGTGTTATTGTCGACATAATTCAGAACCATTTTGACAAGAAGCACTGGAGATTACCTGGACCTGGTGAGTGGGAGGTTAGCTAGGCAAATTATGATTTACAGAAGACGTTGCTCTCCGAATGAAACCTTCCTTGGGTTGGGTAGACCCCGTACATCAATTTTGAACTCAATCGAATATCAGAGTGAAACGTTATCCCTTCTCAAACGTATGTACTAAAGAGAGTTTAAAATGAAAGAGTTCGCCCTTTTGTGAAAAGGGCTAGTTCTTTTTTTCTTCGCAGGAGCTTTCAGATTCAATTGAAATACATAGTCTAACCAACCCAAGTAATATCTCATGTGCAGAAGAACGTAATAGATTTGTTCCTATTGCATACAATTATTCTTACTGTTGGCCTGCCACTCAAGAAATTCCAGTGCTTCTTGTCCCTGTTTTTACGTTTCATCCTAGAGTTCGCTCATTCCCCAGAAATAAGTCGCAAAAAGTATGAAACCACCTTTGTTTGTCTTCGTCACCCTGCATATCTTATGATTATCTAACCATAACATTAAAAAGATTAAAACCATCTTTACATCACATGATCCCTATACGACATGTCAAAAAATGTCAGTCTAAATCTACCAATTTCCGTACGTTTTCATCACCCTGAGTGTTTACCACCATTGGCCTAATACTGTACTCAACCTTGCCTTCTTCCTTCCTTCCAAAGACCTTTGATTCAAGGACCACTTGGTCTTAGTATCCTTTCTTTCCCTGTTGCGATGAATGAAAGAGAGAGAGGAAGTGGCCTGACTCGTCTTTGGCCTTGCTAGATTGGCCTTTATTTCTTTTTCCTGACTCCCTTTAATGCCAGCAGCAATTGACTAAACGTTACATTTACAAGAGTGCATCAAAGACAGAGTTGTTGATGTGCTCAAGATAGTTAAACAAATACAATGTGTTCATAACTCCTTGTGCTGCGTTTAGACTTTCAAAGTAAGAAAATCTGCTCCATTTTTGCTTTTGAAGTATTTTTGTTTTACTCGGATTTTGTCTACTTCTTGAGTACTCTTCATTTACTAAGTAAAAAACAACTTTTACCTGAAATCATGTTAAAGCATACATTTTTAAGTGGAAAATAGTTCATAAAGATGCAATAAGTGTCACGTGATATAGGATCTGATATTGCTGTTTTTTGTTTTACGATGATTTTAGGAACACTTATCTTCCATGGGCACATATTCATGATAAAACTACCAAAGCTGTTAACTATGAACTTCAAATGGATCGTTTTCTGTTGCTGTGGTTCAAACAAACACTGAAAAAGAGTATTTCAAGATGCTATGAGATCATTAGGGATTAAATGAAATGTTTTAATGTTACTGTTTCGTTTTAGTTGAATTTCATCTTTATGACAATATTCACTGGTTGCTGATTTCTTTGAGTTTATTTGATACGGAAACAAATCCCAAGTTTTAACAAAGCATTTTAACGTCAAGAAACTAAGTAAAATGTTTAGCTTCTTCTTGGTAAGTCTCAATGGCTCATAATATCACTCTATGCAACTTCAATGTACCTTGATAGAATGAACCCCAAAATGTATTTAATAAATTTTGATTATTTCTGACAAAATTCTTCTTCTTCCTCATCCAGAGAGACCGACCATTTCCAATGAATGTGATCATGGACAAAGAGGCGAGTGATGCGTCTTTGTCGTCCTTGGAGGAGAGCTCCTCGACTTCAGAGAAGTCTTCTTCAATTGAGGAGATCTTGTCCAGTATGTCTGTGGAAGTTGCTACAAGCAACGCTCAGAATGCACTTTTAAACCTATCTTGGCCGGATATCCTGATGGCCCGAATTCTGCCTCTGCTCAGCATTGAGGATGTGTTCAACCTCCGATCGTGTTCTTCCGGATTTCATTGTCTGGTCGGGCATTACTTTGCCTCGGCCAGGCGATTAAACCTCAGCACAAAGAAAAATATCACGGAAACCGCCTTCAAGGTAATTGCAAAACCGGGCATTATTACACAAATTTAGGATTCTTTTTGGTAGGTGCATGAGCTCTCGGAACAATCAAATAAGTCATTGATGCCAAGCATTATGATTAAGCTTTTTAGTTTTATTTCTGCTATCATTAGTCATTGGTGGAGGGCCGAAAAAAATTAGTCATCAATGTACACAGCATTACTTCCAAGTTTTTAGTTTTAATTCTTCCAAAATAGCTCATTGGTGGAGGGTAGGAAGAAATTATGAAATATTATAAGCGAGAGCAGGGGTCGGCAACACCTTTTGGGTCAAGGCCCACAAAGTTTGATTTTAGTAATCAGGGGTCAGCTAAATAGAAATTGGTGGTACAGCGGCCCATAAACAAATGATCACAGAGCTGCGGCCCCATAATCTCAGCTCTGTGAATGGGACCCACTATTTTGGATTCTCTCCATTGCTACTGAGCCCACCAAAAATCACCATATGGCTTACATTTGAGCCGCAGCCCACTGGTTGCTGACCCCTGAACAAGAGGATTTGGAGTTGCAAAAAGTACCAACAAAAGTTTGGAAATAACTCGAAGTGCCAAAAAAACCCAAATATTTTTGGTGTTGTAAATTAGCAATAAAAGCAGACCAAATGTTTTTTATGATTTATCATTCTTTGGATCTGAATCATTTGGTGTATTTGTAGACCAAAATTATTTTTTGGCGACCATTCTTTTGGTTGGATTAAATAGTACTTGAAGCAAAATATTGGTCAGGGAAAACGCTAAAAAGCACACCTTTTTGTAAGGGTAATCTGCAAAAAAAGTGCTCAAAAATCTCGAAAACAAGGTGTTGAAAAAAGACTTTTTTTTTAATTCTCAATTTTTACTTGCTGAGCCTATTGGGTTGGGTTATTTTTGGAATCAAAAGGCAATGGAACATTCGAACCATTCTCCTCGAATTAGAAAGAAACACAAATCTAATTCATCAGCATTGAAACGCTCACAATAACATGACCCATCACAACATTAAAAAAATCAAAAAACACTTTTCTCTTTTCTATGGTTCAGAGGCTTAAACGTTGATATCTTAAATTTTTAGCCCATGGCCATAATCACAGGTTTCACTACGGCTCTCTTTTCATCTATTTCAGATAATCACTATGGAAAGTCGCTCTTTGAGATGCTTGAATGTCCGTGGATGCAAAATTGTCACGGATGAACTGATTCGGCCCATCTTTGTGAACAATAAGCATCTTCATACCGTGAACTTGGCCGATTGCCACCATTTGACTGCCGGATGTCTTCAAACGCTAACCATGAACTGCAAAACACTTCAAGCGTAAGTTGTAGTAGTGTATGTTTTTATATAAATTGTGGTTTAAAAACTTTTTTCCCTAAAATATTCAGGTTGGTATTGAGAGATTGTCATTGGGTGACACGGGCAAGCATGGAGTACCTGGCACATCATCAAAATAAACTGCGCATGATTGACTTAACCGGATGCTGGGAATTGGTGGACAGTACAATCTTCCAAATCCTCTCCAAATTCACAATGTACGTTTGTCATATAAGCACTTTAAAAATATACTACAGCTAATAGGTTATTTTTTTTCAGGCTAGAGATTGTTTATTTGTGCAATATCTACTCACTCACCAATCAAACCATGCGGGCACTGGCTTCCTTCACGAAACGCTTAAAAGTGTTGGAGATCAAGGGCTGCTGGCGCATCACAGACAAAGGGATTTCTTTGGTGGGAGAATATTGTAAGGACCTCCTCTATTTGGGCGTGGCAGACTGTCGAGACGTGACAGAAGCGTCTTTGCAAAAACTCCGAGCTCGTGGGATCAAGATGGACCGACCGCAAAATCCTTTTTACCGACCTGATGCTGACGTGCCAAATCAAAACCGCGATCGCCCTCTTCGATTGCAAGTTTGAGAAGCCGCTGTTTTTTACAAAGGACCTTTTTAAGCATTGAGGATAATCCTTGCACAAGAACTTCGAAGCTTGATTTTTTGTCAGACTAAAACAATGACTTTTTCTATACAAGAGGACAAATTTTGGTCCGCAAGTGTCTTATCGGAGCATTCCTGGGATCCCTAGGTTTCCAAATGCGCACTTTAAAATATTTGTATATATATATATATATATGTACGAAATCTGTATAATCATATCCGCAAAGCAAGCAAGTGTTCAGCTCTTTGTTTAATCCTCGTTTAAACACGCAATAAAGTATTATATATGAGTTCACTGTGAGGTCATAGTTGAGTTTCCCGCCAGGATTCAAAGAAGGTTATATTTTGGGCAGTTTTGGCAGGACAACAATCGGATTTTCCCGCTCCAGGATTTTCCTGCCTTCTGTTTTGAAGTCAAAGGTGCAACCGTGAAGTTCTGGATGGCGATGTTTGGCGCAAAATAATCCCTGACAAGAACAAGGAAACCCATTGGTAATGTTGAGCTTCTTGCGGCAACTGCCCTCACTGCAACGGGGTCGCGGCGTCTTTTTTCGTTTGCGCCCTTTGGCTGAAGAGCTACCGGGTCGCCCTGTGGTAAATGTAGGGCCATTTTTAGCAGATAATCCTGAGGCAGAGCGTTTGGAAAGTTTTGAGGATGTCCGTCCAGACCAATTCCTTGAACTCTTTTTCAAAGAAGACCCAGATCTGGCCAGGAAATCAGGTGTAGCCGTCATAGGGACATCAGGTACGAAAATGTCATCCTCTGCGCCAGACATGGACGCCACGGCAGAACCTTTCTTTGGCCGTGGACGCACTGCCATACTGCCTTTGACTTGATCAAAGTTGTTCAGGTTGTTGATGTCCGTAGTGATGAGTTTTTGAGTCCTCCGGCGTCGCACAATCTCCACATTAGGGTCATCAGGGTCAAGTTTCAGGTCGATCACATCAATATCACGGTTAAATATGTTGTCGTCCATTGTGGACGGGAGAGGGGCACTGGATCTCTGACTGAGCCCTAATTGTGACTCATTCTTCTGGAGCCACTCTGGGACAGTTCTTATAGGGTTGTTGCGCATCATCGGCAGAGTGGTTGAAAGACTGGATTGCCGGGAGAGGGACCTTTGCCGGGCTTGGTTGACAATTTGACTCTGACTGCTACAATTATTGTTGTTGTTGTTGTTCGTGGTGGTGTTTACAGGTTTATTCGATTGGGTTCCAGTTCCAAAACCCTGCAAGGGTTGGATGCTGGTTGTGGTGGAGGACAAATCCAGGTCATCCATCCTCAGATCTGCGGTGAAGCATAGGAACTTTTTGCTGATTGCACAAGGTTTCACGTTTGACTAGAACCTTACCTGTTTTTTGATTACTCGTGTGGATAGGTGGAAGGGGAACGGAATAGTGCACTTCCATTCCCTCTTGGAGCACATTCTCTTGTGGTTGCTTGACATGCACGGAGTCCCTGCGTGCAGTTTTTACACGTTCTCCTCGTTTTGTGGTACTTCGGGGTCGACGTCTCTGTTGAGACTCGGTAATGGAGCCATGAGGACTTGCGTGCCCTGCAATCTTGCCATTTGTGGGAGGAGGATATTGATTGTTGATGTTGTTGTTCAACCTTGATGAGGCTGAATTGGAAGCAGTGGATCGTGTTCCCGTTTTCCGACGCCTCTTGCGCTGTGGGAGTGCAAAGAAAACAGACCGAGGTCATTCCATGGGTGGCCTTTCATGCCACTTTTTGGCCTTAAGACAATTGAACGTACGATCAAGGATACATTACGGTTGAGAAGTTTTACTTTTCAAAAAATTCCTGTCCCAAAAGAAAAAAGAAGGAAGAATTTGGCCGAAACTTTGTACAGTTGACATTTTCTTAAATTATGAATTAGACGTGTCCTCATTGTCCTAGACAAAGGGGTATTAAAAATACCACTTGTCATGTTATCAAGTACCGTGCTTCATTACCTTTTCTTTTTTCATGTGAAGGTTTTGAAGTTGCAGTCTCAGATCAGTCATCTTATTCATAGTGAGGGCGTTCATTTTTAGGCGTTCCTCCAAAGCATCCTTGTCTAGACCAGGATCATCTTTGACAAAAAGGTTTTTGGCTGAGTTTTCCGACCACGAATCCGACAACGGTGAATAGGACCCATCAGCTTTTTCCAAGACATGATAAAGGTTGACTTGATCACCTTCCCTGAATAAGAGCACGGTGACCTGTTTGGGAATTGAAAAGTTGCGATCCCATAATTGCTCAAAAGTAAACGCATCATGATTTACCTGTCCATTTTTGGGCATCTTGTCCAAAAGTTGTGCACGATTCTTGGCCATGAGCTCTCTAATATCACGGGGAACACGCTCTGGGTCAACAGATTGCCCCATGGCTGATTGAGGAACAGGGATCCGTCGAGTATTGATTGGACCTCCTCGTAAGGCCAAGATCAGTTTCAAGGTGGACCCGGATTCAATTTGATATTCAAACAAGGATGGGGCGTCCTCCAATTCTTTTCCTAAAGACGCAAAAGGAAGGTTTCAAGTTCCGCAATCAATAACAATGATTTCTTCTTTTCATAATGAGAGAAGTTTGAAGCCATTTTGTTTTGGGATGAATTATTAGGGAAGGTTGATGGGATAAGCGCATTCATGTGTTGAATTTTGAATGAAAGCGTTCAAATTTAATTGATTTACATCTCTTAGCTCGAAGTAATTGAAGTCCACATTCAAATATAATTTCATCGACAAAAGCAATGGGCTCCAAACTTGTTCAAAAACTAAGCCGAATAATTTGACCCAAATTACAAAATAATTGAGAAGAAAATATGGAAAAAGTTTCTTGAATTTAGAATGAGGCATAGAAATATGAAAATTGCAACTTGAAATGGCCATAAACTTGTTTATGCTTGACAAAGGACCCATGGCAATAGAGGATTTTAAACCAAGCTTAAAAAATTCGCCCATAGATGGCGTGAAAGAGGGGGTAAGCACTAAGCCCACAAGTCTTTTCTCTCTACTTGCCCAACCTTCCCTGCCATCTATTGGCGAATTTTTCAAGCTAGCTTAAAATCCTCTTTTGTTATCAAACATATTTTGTGAACAGTTCTGACGAGGACCAATTTTGGGTCTCACAGGATTTTTAAGCCTAATAATATGACGCAAAAAAATATGAACCAACTCTTTAAGCAGGTTTTCTTGATTAGATTTCTTTTAGACAACAATGAAATCGAGAGAAAATGAACATGTCAAAATTGATAAAATCCAATTTGAAAAAATAAGGATTTCAGAACACTTTTGAAAAAGAACACAATTGATGAACCAATGTTTTTTTCTCGTCCAAGCCATGACAATAAGTTTTCAGATTCCAGTCCCAATTGGATAAAGAACCCTTAAAAAAATAATCATCAAAATAGAATTTAAGTGCAACCTCTCAACATTATGAAACAAAATTTGTTTTGTTGTGTCCAATACATCAGAAAAGTAAGAAAGGGAAGTCAAACTTTTGCACCAGAGTGCAATTTTTGAGATTTCATTGGTATTGGGACCTCCCAAACTTTTACATTGTAACCTCTCAGTCAGCTGTTACTTAAAGGAATATTTGAAGGTAGAAAAACCCTTGATAAAACAAATTCAAGAACAGCTCTTGGTATCAAAATGAAGTTGCCCTGCTTATTCCAATACATTCAGCTTTGACTGTGCTCGGGAATTTCACATCTCATGTTGCTGTTATAGGAGTAACTTTTTCGAGAAACTTTAGTCACAGATGTTATTTTTTCTCCACATGAGGTTGCGAGACTTTACATCTGTGATGTCAAAGTTCGTTCAAAAGTTCTATATAAAACATGTCGTGTAACAGCACCTTAACTTTGTCAGTAACTTGCTCGTGTAACTGGACCATTAGACAAATCTGGTTCAAATTTGGGCATTTTGTCCGACCAAAGACTTCCATTAAGTTCTTGTCCCTTCATAAACGAAACGATTCCAAATCACTTACCCAGGTACAATAAGTGCATTTGACTCTTTGGAATGCCTTCCAAACGATGCAATCGACTCTTGATGCTTCCAATGGTCTCATATTTGGACAAACGCATCTCAAAGATGGTGCCAACCAAGGATTCCACACAGATCTCGATCACATCATCGTTGATATCGTCCAAATCCGACTCAAACTCAGACATGTTCACCAAAGAGTTGGACTTGTCCTATCAGTAACCACATGATATATCCGTCATCAATATTCAATGCTCACAGTGTGTTGTTGTTGGGGACTACCAATCACGCCTCAAGTGGTCATTGTTCCACTTTTGGTCTCTACCTCACTTTCTAACATGTTCCGAATTTCCCCCAACCAACATTCTGTGGAATTAGAAAGCTCAACGTGACGGACAGGTATTTGTATGTATTTCACCAGAATCGGAAGAGTGGGAATGTATAATGATAATAATACAGGTCAATTGGGCCTGAAGATTGGTGTGAAAGACTTTAATAGTAGTAAGAGGATCGAGTAGGATATTGACAGTTCATGGTGAAAATGCCACGATGAAGTTCCGTGTGACAGCATTTCTCTTGATTTGGACACTCAAAGTCGTATGAACAGGAACGGATGTAATCTCCAGCCACGCCTAAAAGTAAAAAAGGAAAAGAAAACTGAAAGAACTGTAGATGAACTATTATTTAGAACATTGGAATTTATGTTTAAACTCTTTGTGTCCGATTTGTTTAGTAACATTTTTCATGTTTAGGAATGTTGCACCATGTAAAGGGGAAATGAGATCTTGGCTCAATTCGTGTGCAGGAACCAAAATTTCAGGTGAATTCTTTTTAGTCTGAAACTACGCGGAATACGTTAACATTGTAACTATTTTCACCAGATTTTTTGTTCAACTTTAAGGCGAACGAATATGGCTGAAAAATGTAAAAAGAATCAAGGAAAGATTTAAAAAATGATTTTGGATGATGCATATTTGCTAAAATCATTCACTTTTCCAATTCTTTTTAATTCTTTTAGACAATTTCATTTTCACGACTTCTTGTCTGATAAGTTCTGAAAAGTTCAAAAACCAAAAAAGGTGGCAAAATTTTCTTTTAATATGGACTAAAGGAACTTAACCAAAAATACCTTTATTCAATGTTATTGTGAAATGTTTAGCTTGTCCCCATCTATCAAAAAGAAGTGTCCCTCAACATTTTGTGAAGCAATAAGACTAATTAAAATGAAGCATTTTTAAACAAATCAAGACTCAAAATTATTATCAAGGCTCGAAATTGTTATCAAGACTCGAAATTATTTTCAAGACTCGAAATCATTTTCAAAAAATAAATGAATTGAAATTACTTTGCAATTTTCTACCATGCAGTATTGTATTAATATCAGCCAGATTTGAAAAGTAAAATCCTTGCATCTAAGTCATTTCTGAAAAAAAAGTATGGTAAGACTATTTGCCATATTTGGTTCTTTGGCTTGCTTCTTGTGCCATTTGGTATGACAAAATATGTTTCATGATATTAACTCTCATTAGATTTCTGAATCAGCTGCTAGCCTATCAACTCAGGACACAATCACTTTCCGAGCACTAAACCTACTAGAAAGCTTTGAGTTGTATGTGCTTTGGTGATGATAATCCGATTGCCAATCTGATCTCGAGTTCCTTGGACAAGATCCCGGCTTTTGAATCCCTTGTGGGTAGGACGGCGGAATTGGACCTAAAAACCCAAAACAAACAAAACAAATGGAGCATCTCAAAACGTATTTTTTTTGTCGTTAGTGCTCTCTCATACTTATGGGATTGTAGGGGTTGTAGGGAGGATATGGCGCAGGTGGGTAATTTGGAGGAAGATGTGGAGATCCAGGAGGATATTGAGGGTATTGTTGATAAGGAGGGAGGGATCCTGGATAAGTGCCAGGGTAGGAAGGGAATCCAGGATTGTGATAATGCTGGTGTTGGTGGTAATAATCATATATGGAGTTGGTGGACCTTGAGCAGCAATCTGGATTGAGAGAGCGTGAGCAGCAGTATTCGGCTCTTTTAGAGCTCTTCTCGCAATCAGTGAGCAAACAATGGGCGGACAGGAAAAAGTCTGAAATACAAAAACACACACAGCCAATAGAGTTCTTATACTGAAAGAAAGAATATTTCATTTTATTTTCAATAGGTGTCGCTGCGACTGTTCTTGTGTAAGCAACAGCTGTTGATGACGTCACCCTCCATTTTGGGAGGTAATTGATAATATATGTGAACTTCCAAAAATGAAATTGCTTAAAAAGCGGGCCAATAACAAACATCAATTAAGTTGAGCACAAGTTAATGAAATAAATAAGATTTCAATCATTTTTTTGCGATTTCATAAAGGTTTTAAAGCATTTATTGTTTGTTCCACACATAAAGGGTTTTTTTTGTTTCAAAGGTCAAATTTTGAGATTATCATTTTGCCATTGAATGCCTGAAAATTTATTTCAATATCAAACAGAAGTAAGGGAAGACAGGGATTAATAAAAGATGATTTAAACTTTTTAAGGAGCTGAACAACACATCCTTGTTTATCTGCCTTGTTCAGTTCTTTTCAAGAAATCAATAGCTTTTTGTAAAATAATTTGAGCAATGAAAAATAATTGTGTTCTTAAGGAAGCCAAAGAATAAAGAAAAGACTAGCTTAGGATTGCAAACTTTTGTATTTGGTAAAATATGACATATACATACATGTTAACAAGTGATATATTTTGGCTAGAATATAACAACTTTTGTCGAACTGAGTGCAACTTTCAACAAAAAAATATTGCAGCCTTGGGGCAAAAGACAACAATTTTATCCAAGCCCTAATAATTGCATTAGTAGATTTGTATTATCCACGTGTTTTTCTGAGGTTAAGCTTTCATTAAATGCTAAAACAAAAACTTTCTCCATAAGATTTGTGTGACTCTAGGTCGGTTGTTGAGGTAGTTTTGAAGCATAAAAGAAGCATATGAGGTGAAGTAGAGATAAACATGCTCGTTCAAGTTTCACTATTGCAAGCTGCGATTGAAAAACGCAGCATATGCAATAAAACTTGATCGAGCTTTGCTATTTCTACTCTGTCGAATGTGCTTCTTTTGTGTTTCTTCATTGCTTCTAGATATGCTTCCACTATACTTCAAAACTATTGAACTCAAACTCGATTAGGTAGTGGAAATCCAAAGTTCTGTTCTTTTTCGTCCAAATTGATGCATTAACCTTTTAAACCACATCCCCCTGGGTAAAATGTTCATCTGAGCGTTTATGGTTTGCTAGTTCTTAAATCACGAGCATCTTATCCGTCTGAATCACGTTCAAGAAGCTCCAAGGCTTTTTCGACAAGGTCCAATGTACCATCAAGTCGTATTGCATGAAGAATATTTGTAAAGCTCAATCAACAACATAAATCATAGCTTTTCACCTTATTCGTGAAAATGAATATAATGAACTGAGTTAGAATTATGTTGACTCTTAATTTACTGCTAAAGTTTAGTCTTCGAACGTTTCGTAAACCTTTCGGCCGAGAGCTCTTTTGAGTGACCATCTTAAAAAACCCAATCAACTTTTCTCAGGCAAATTAAACAAACGTGATGGGGTTTTAGAAAAAGGGGAATGATTTTCAAAAAGTCAAAACAAAAATTTTTTAGGGGGTCTTCAAAAAACAAGTTTCTTCAAAAGGAAAATGTTTCATAGAGTGAACACGGTGTTCTTTAGCAACAGAAGTTGTTTTTTTAATTCCAAAGACTTTTGAGACCAGTTTTGAAGTTGAAAAGTCTTACTGCATTTTTTAATTCTTTTAATTAGGTCACTGGGCGGCCGAAAAACGTAATGTAGAACATATTTAAAATCAATTATTTGAACGTTTTATTCGTCCGTATTCTTAAGTAGTCTAATGGGCATATTTACCTAAACTATTGCTAAAATCTATTTAACTTGAGGTCTAAATCGATGGGAAGAAACTCCAATCGAGAATGCTGATGAAAAAAACTTTTCAAAATTGATCTGCGGAATAAATCTTGCTAAAACATTTTTTTTAGAACAGTATCGAATTTTATGCAATTGAAAATCAAGTTAAAGATAATTGTCAAGTGTTTGCTATTAAGTGACATTATTTATTTTATTTTTTTTATTTTTGCTCGTGAATTAATTCAAAGAATTCAATGTACAGCAGCACTTTTTAATTTCAAAACTGATCTCAAAAATCTTTGTAACTAAAAAAAAACATTTCTCCAGCTGAAAACCATTGTGCGGAAGCAAATTTTGATTAGATTTTGCCAAATCACAGATTGAGACAAACTTCGCAGTCACAGATACAATTTTTCATTGGCAAGTAAGGTCTCCGCAAGAGGTTGCGAGATTGTACACCCGTGACGTCACAGTTCGCCTCAAACTGTGATACAAAACGTGTCGTGTAACTGGACCTTAACCAACCTGCAATCACACCAAAGGTTCGTCCTTGTGGTTGAGCCTTGCCTCCCCGTGGAGATTGGGATTCTTGACGTCCCCGGTCTTCACCGGGGCTCGAACCCCGTTCCCCTGGGTCTGCCGTCCGAAGGGACACATCCGATATCTTTCCTGAAGTCAGGTTCGTATAAGTCAATACCAAAACCAACACACTCAACCACATGGTTCTATTCTTTCTTTAGAATCGACAAGGGTGTTGTCACTCCTTGAACTGTTCTTGGCCAACTGTGACATGAACTACATGGAATTGAATTCAAGAAGCAGATGAGATGCCGATAATATCATATCGTTCATTGTGTGTGAAGACGTTATGCTGGTTGGGTATTTCTTTGGATGTGTTTGGAATGAATAAACCTGTTTTGTGACGAGAATCAAGGGACTTTGGAGGAGATCGCTTCCGTTATGCAATAAAAAGGGCCCTAATTTCGCACTTCCTCAATAGAGGAAAGCCCTTTTTCTCCTTCTCTTGACATTGAATGTTTTGGCTAATGATTGGTTTTGAGTGTATCAATGACGAGTTTGATAACAAGAGACGAAAATAGTGTACAATTTATTGATCTTCAGAGATCTCAAATTTAAATTGACGAAAAAATTCTAAAGATTTTCTGTCCTTGGCCTAAAACCACAATGCACAGAGGGCCCAGAGATGGAAATTTTAAAATTCAAACTGTAGGAATAGAGAGTTTCAGATGATGCTCTCATGATTTTTTTTTGCATTTTAAGCCTTGGCTATAAAGCTATGCTCAAAATAGTGAAATGTGGTTGTTTGTAAGATGTCAAAAAATAGGTTTCTGGACACGTTTACTAAAAGTAAATTAAAGCACATATTTGTCCATATTTTGATTGAAACTTTACATTGATGCTCTCAAGTGCCGTATCTAGAAATAAATTTTTTGACATTGTTCATTTTGAACAATTTTATTGCATTTATATAAAACTACACTCAAAATTTTCTTTTTAGACGAGTTAAAAATTTCAACTTTTCTTCAAAAACTTTCGATTTTGGGGGTACGCGTCATATTTTGGTAAATTGAAGAAATAGGTCATCTATTTGCAGATTTCTTTGTTTAATAAATAGGCGTTGAAAATTTGTCGATTCATTGCAAAATTTTAGTTAAAAGAAAAAAATTCCAGAATTTTGTTTTTAAGTTCTACACCATTAGCAACGGAATCAGCACAATTGTTTGTGTAAATAAACACCTACATATGTGCTATAAATGAGCCAAGTTTCAAATCTCCAGAGTGTTAGATTTTAATATTCAGAAGGATTTAAAACTTCATCTTGGAACCTAAAGATATAAAAAGATAAATTAAATTCAAATTACCCCCAAAATGGGGGTTGCGCGTAACTTTTTTAGAAAGTTAAAAATTAAGTCAATAGCTGATCAATATTTGGCGTAAAATACATACTTCTGCTGTTGTCGCATCTGTGTTTAATCTGTTCTTAAAGTTTGCCAGTTTTTTGAGAGCGCACACCTTGACTGAGGGCCAAAAGAGGGAAGTACTATTTGGTGTATGGTCAACGGTAAATATAAGAGAATTGCCTTTCAGCAACAACCTTTTTTTCTAAAATTATGAGACTTTATTTTCTGTGTGTATATTTTCATTCACCGCAAAGTATTTTTTAATCAAGAGTTATTTTTTTGCACTTTGAGGACTGCT
>JAAGOF010000015.1:95043-198978 GCA_010645155.1 Tigriopus japonicus
AATCCTATCTGTTCCCTTCTTAACAAGTGCCAGTGGGCAAGCTGGGCAAGCCATCTGAAGCTAGCAAGCATTTGAGTGGACTCCCCTGCTGGCCACCACCAGCTACTCCTGTGATCTTGCATATCAATGGGTAGGTGGGCAAGTTTAAATTGCAGTCAGGGGTGAAGTCAAGAGAGGAAGAAAATTCCCTGTGCTCTTTCTCAGCAATGACCATGACAGCCAAGCACAAGAGGGAAGAGAATTCAGCAGCCCTGCAATTTCATTTCCAATCACATTGTTGTCATCACCACTTGCATCAATATGTCCAAGGGGATAGATTTTCATTCTCTTAGTGTCTTTTAAAGTTTTAAACCTAATTTTACAAGTAATGCAATCTTAACTCATTTGAAACACACTAACAGTTCATTTTGGACCCCTTCATAAGGGTTCTAGGCCCCTTAGTTTCTCAAAAATTGCTATCTTGGTCTCATATTTTGGAAAATTTGTTCAGCTTAGAGGGTACTCGTGCATCCTTTTGGGAACGGCGAGCAGTTGCGAGCAGAATGAACTAGATGGCGTTGGATATGATTGTACTCTTTCTAATATAGAGCTCTAGGTTAACCCATACTGGATAAGGTCACAATAACTTGGAATTACCTGCAATTACAATAACATCACAAGTCCGTCCTCAGGATTTCCCCTACAAGAACAAACAAACGTCACCAAAGTTCAGTCTCGGTTCTAAGAGAACTGTACTGTAGACAGGGGACAGTGAAGAGAGGGTCGGTGAATCAATTGTAGACTCCTTAGTATTTTCACAATTCTTGCAAATTCTGCTATTTTTCCAAATTCTACAGTTTGCGAATCAAGCAGTATCATTAAATAAAAGTTGTTTTAATTGTCCTATCCTAGAACTGTTTTCATCGTCATCCGAAACAGTGGTGGAGGAGGTCCAGGGCTGCTTGGAAGAACATCATCCCTTTTTGCAGCCCTTCACGGAATCCGAGATGGATGAGGCCTTCAAGAAGATGACGAGCAAGGCCCCATCGACATCAGGGGTTTCTCCCTTCCAACTTGCACTTCTCCGGACCCAAATCCAACCACTCCTTCAAGAACTCTTCAGCCACGCCCTCCAAACATCTATCTTCCCACCAGACTGGATGGAGTCAGCAATCATCTTCATCCATAAGAAGGGGCCCAAAGACATTCCAGACAACCATCGGACCATTGCCTTGGAAAACCCCTTCTTGAAGATGATATCCACCCTGCTAGCTGCCCGCTTCTCCGGATTGGCCGAGGAAAGGAATCTCTTTCCCAAGTTCCAATTCGGATTCCGGAGAAGCCGCTCAACCACCTCGGCAGCCACTCTCCTCTACGAAATTGTGCAATCAAACATCAGCACTAAGAGGAGAGTATATGGATGCTTTGTAGATTTTTCCAAAGCATTCGACAGGGTGGACCGAACGCGGTTATTCTCCAAACTCCAACTATGGGGAATTCCGCGTTCCATCTGTGTCCTGCTTGCGGACATCTACGCGGGACTCAGATGCTCCATTCGATCTGGTGAGGACCTATCCCCCTGCCACTTCACATCCATCGGCCTTCCGCAGGGGGATCCACTATCGCCAATCCTTTTCAACCTCTATGTATCCGACCTGCCCGAAGCCCTTTCTCACCAAGGCCCCATCATCAACAACAGTAGAATACAATACCTACAATATGCAGACGACCTGGTTCTCTTGGCTGATTCAGCCGTGGAATTGCAAAATGCCATCAATGCTCTCCACGGTTATTGCCAAGAGAACGGCCTTCAAGTCAACACCATCAAGACAAAGGCCATGGTTTTCCATAAAGGTCGTCTGCCTCCCACCTCCTTTCACATCAACAATAGTCCGATTGAAATCGTCAAGTTTTTTAACTATGTCGGTTTCACCTTCACCACCCAACTCTCCCTCACCAAACACCTCAACATCCCAATAACCAAGGCCAGGGCCAGGATCGGATACATATGCAATAAACTTCCTATCAAGAATCTTCCTCTGCCAATAGTTCTTCAACTCTTCCAGACTTACATCACCCCCATCTTCCTCTACGGCCTGCACCTCTGGCTTCCCAACTCCGCCCAATCCGCCCTCAAATCCGCCGATGCCACCTTCACCAAATTCCTCGAAAGATACCTCTGCGTGCCCCAATATGCCAATAATGCATGGACCCATTTCCTATGCGAAACCGAGCCCCTCACCATCGGGCTGGCAAGGTTAGTGTCCAACAGTGTTAGGAACCTGACCTTTCCGGAGGTGATGTCTGGACATATGCTGTCCTTCCCGGTCAAGGACTTGACAACACCTTATTGTCCTTGGCCTGACATCCCTTCGGAATATTGGCGGTCACTCACCTTCGGCCGGCTTCCTGCCCAACTCCACCAAAGACGGGAACTGACGAAGGATCTGTTCAATCTGACCCACCCTATCTACTGCAATAACCAAGAGTTTCATCATCTCCCTCTACCCAACTGTATTTGTACTGTCTGTCAATCTCCTCTTCATTTCTTTCATGTGCACTGAAACCATTCTAGTCAACTCACCTGTGATACCACAATATAATTTGTCTATTATAACGTTTTTTAACATTTGACATGTCAGTTCACCATTTATATGAGAACACATATATATATTTTTACAATATTTTACTTTATTTTATACAACCTGACATGACCTTGAGTCGCAATAAACATATTATTATTATTATTGGAGTCTTGGACATGAAAGATCTCATAGGATTGATGAAACAAATGGAAAATCTAGCACAGCACCTTGCATTTATTCCTCAAGAGGGGAATTTTGAGTTTGAGTGGTATCCCAGCAAGTCTCATTTTTAAGGAATGGCCAAAAAGAGAAGTCTATAAACTTTAGCACTGTTCCTGTGGTAAAACCGGCAAAGTCTACATCCCCCTACATAGCCTTTCATTTTCATCTTCTTTAAGAGAAGGTGTTTTTAAATAAATTGCTTACACGAAAAAGATTCCAACATCTAATGACAGTTAAATGTTCTGGATGTATGTGAAAGTATTGTTCTATAAAAAGGCATGGTTGAATTGAACATTTTCATATCTGAAACTCTGATTAGGGAAAACGTCTTAGCTCGACATAACTTTTTACTGTGTCAACAAAATTTACCAAGTTACGAACTTTCAAACTTGCAAAGGACACGCTCATTTCAATGAAAAATGTGAACACAATAAGTTATCCCACGAATTTGGGAATGCGTCACAAAGGACTTCACAAATATAATACATAAACTCGTTTTGCCTGTAAGCATAGAAACGCCCAACCCTGTATTTAGCCTTCTTTTATAAAAAAAATGTCGCATTTAACTTTATTAGACTAAACTAAACGCCTCAAATCTAGAACATTGTCAATTTAAAAGAAGTAGAATTTTTTTATAATTATAGCTTTTGTCTAGGAAGTCAAAAAGGCTAGCTGTAAAGCTAAAGATTCTTTCAATTGATTGTTCGCCACTTTAAAAGAGCATCCTAAAAATGCATTCATCTTTCATCTAGGCAAAAACAATGTCTAACAATGAGTCAGGCACCATAAACTCATCTCGGAACTATTTCACGTTTCAGATCTAATCCGTTTCAAGTTTTATTGCATCTCCTGAAAAAGGCCCAAACTTGGTTAATTGAAAGGAAGACGTTTTGTTATGTTGCTAATTGCACGTTTCCACCATTTTTTTTCTTCCACTGTCGTCATATTCAAATTTGCCATACATACTTCAACAACAACACAAACAGTTACTACTAGAGAACAGTACAATAGTATATGAATGCAAAATCAGTCCAGCAGAACGCCTTCCTTATAAAGATGCTTCTTCCAGAGGAAAAAATCGTATTCATACCTGATCTAGGGGATCGTGTTAAACAGTACGAATGTATATATCTTATTATCTTCCGTTCTTGGTCGAAACAAAAAGAATGGTTACACTCCCGTTTTTGGCTCCAGAATATTTTGCTTTGAGATCCTATTTGATTGATTAAGGATTGTCGACGCCAACTTCATTTCAATATGATGAGGATTGATGAAAAAAGGAATGGATATTTTATCATAACAATGAAACAATTTTCATTATAGAATATTAAAAATCGGCCAAAGCTGACAAATGAGTACGTTCAATCTTTAGTAGGGATATGTCTGAATAGGGCAACAACCGGCTCAGTATCGGATCGGATCAATTCTGATATAGGCTCATCCGGAGTCGCAACCGAAATCCAAGGAGTCGGCTCATAAAATTTGGATGAATTTAAGTTGAAACCTCAGTTAATCAATTTTTCCACAGTTTGTTTTAATTATCTCTTCAAGAGGATCTTTATATTCCATTGTAAAAATTGTCATTGATCGTATAAACTATCCTAGAAAAACTTTTGTATAGGACCCTATATGAGCGGAATCCAATCCAAATCCGATCCAAATCCTTGATCTTTATTTCAATCCAAACTGGACCGACCCTGACCCGGAACCAAAAAAATCTTGAACCGTCCCATCCCTAATCATTAGGATATAGATCATTGCAATTTCATTTGCTGCACCATTTTCAAAAGCAGATACAATTTTGAAGTCACATTTTACGTTGTTTGTGCATGCTAATGTAATCTTTTATTGTATAAACACTTTCAATTTCAAAATTGAAAAGTTTGTTGTTGCCATCAGGGTTCGGATATGTTGCCAAGTACAACTTTTTGGTGATTTTCACCATTATCATTGAAATTCAATGGTAATCGGATCATCTTGATTTTACTGCACTTTCCTAATATTTTCCCACTTATTTTGGGATGATTAACGCCAAGCAAGATCGATTTATTGATTCAGCATATGTAATTTTCAATTTTTACCCCTATATCCGAACCACACTGATCATAGAATTCAACAGAGGGGAGATACCAGGGTGGGCCAGCAATGACTTTTCATTGCAGGCAGCAAGGGCCGTTTATCATCCGCGACTAGTTGAAACCAAGGGGGGCGACAAACTCAGGTTTACCATTACATTTCGCCAGAGGGCGCATTGTTCTGAAATTGTCGCGTGAGTGAGTGCGAGACAGGCAACCAAGCACCAAAAAATCAGCTGAACGGCTGTTAAGAATTCTGCCGAAATACAAGCAGACAGCCGGCTGGCTGCCCAAGCAAGCCTTAAATCAATGTGTTCCCCCTGGTTGAAACTTGCCCAAATTATAGAGGTCTATAGAGAGGCCATTGTCGTCATTTTGTCTGCCTTGTTTACTGCTTAAAACTGGCCAGAAGTTGCCTAAGAAGGCAAATATTTCAGAAGAATACCAAAAGATACTTGCCCAAACAAGCGGAAGATCATAGTACAAAGGAGAGTGCGCAAGACAAATCTAAAGCATCTTTAGACAAATCCAGTAGCTGTCGCTGATGATAAACGGCCTTTGCTGCCCACAGTGAAATTTCACGACCGGCCCACCCTAGTAGAATCTTCCCTCTAGGACATCTGTGGCCCAAACAAGTTTGACGCACTGACATTTGTGCTTTGATCTTCGACTAGCATAAGCAAGTTTTTAGGATACCTTTCGGAAATATTTGCTTTTTCACGCAACTTATTGGCAACTTCGTTGTCCAGTATCAGCTGCAAACAAGGCTAAATGGCGCTAAATGACGACAATGGCCCCTCGATCCTTCTCTAAGGTACTGATAACGAACCTCAATATCAAGCTACAAGATAACGAATCATGATTCTAAAAATTACTATAAGGGGCGCTGTTCCAAGAATTAATGTGGTCAAAGCTTCAACACAAGCAGTTTGGCAAAAGCAAGAAGCATGTTCCAGCACTTCGTTAGATGTTTTTCGAGCTACACCATTAAAAATTTCTACGTCAGATAACTTGATTCTGAATTGAATTCAACTATTATTGTGAATAAAAATGACTGTATGAATAACAATCTTGAATTTTCTAATGCAGTTCCCGAAGTCAAAGAATTTCCATGGAACTCCGGTACAATTTTCGAGCAAACTCTTCTCCTCAAAGTCGTCTCTTTCATATTTTGTTTATTAGTAATCAATTCGACAAGGTTGTTCTTTCCGTATGTCTAAGGTAAGTGCTCTCCTCGCTTAGCTAAATGAGATTCTTGGGTTAATGCCATGGCCTCCAATTTTGGCGTTTGCAGGCGGAATCGGCGGAACGCAAGCTCCTCTTGAGCTCGTTTCAGGTCCACAACTTGACGTTCCACGGATTTCCATTCGGCGTATTCTAGCCGAGACATCTCTGTGATTGGGGGTTGCTTCCAAGCTGCGCAAATTTCCCGGAAGTGGATGTCATGCCCATAAGGACCACAAGCCTCACCTGGAGCAAGCACAAGAGTTTGAATCTTCCAGAAAGTGTTTTTCTGAGGACAGAATGAGTCTTACTTTCTACGTATGGCAGGTCTATTTGAGCTTTTTTGAACTGGCATCTTTGACCGGCGAAGCCGTCACGACATCTATAAATGAAAGAGTGAAGACGATTTCTGGAGAAAATTGTCCAACAAAATCCATGCAGGTTCAAAGAAATTGGACTTTGTTTATCTTTGCTGGATGCACGCACATTAATGAATTTTGGGATCACTTGAAAATGGAGAGGAAGGGATTGAAAAAAAGGAGGCTGCAAGCTGTTTCAAGGATCTAGGTGGTAATGTTCTGGTACCAACAAAATATTTTTGTACTGATGTTGTACAAGGACATCTTAATTTCTCACATTACAGAAATACAGCTTACGTCATTCTAATAAAATGCGAGGTTATTTCAATGAAGTAAATGTTTTTCAATGTTGTAACTTGGCCCTTAGTAATACTATGTAATGTATCCTTTGTCGTGTCATCCTTGGGCTGTACAATCTTATTGGTTTATCAATTCAATGTTCTCAAGTTAAATGAATTATGTTGGGATGAACAAACTTGATTGATGTTAACAACATTGCTTAATTTAGGCTTGCTTATCAAAGCATTGTACTGAGAATTTTAACAACATTTTGTGGAAAGGCAAATGTTACCTGGACATCAATTTCTAGACAAAAGACAACAAATTATGGTTGCACTTTACCGTAATAGTAGCAGCAGATTCTCTTATTTATTTTTAAATAAAAATATAAAAGTCGAGCAAGTAATTAAAAACTAAACTAATTATGATGGTGCCAAAAGTTGCTTTTGACTATAATTATTGGAAATGTAATCATTAGTATAATAACAAAGAACTTGTAGTTGGATTACTTTAAAGTTCTCCTCAATCTAAGTGATTTCTGAAGTGAAGTCAAATTTGGTTTCCATTTTGACTTTAAATGTTGTTCAGTCACTCAGAATCATACTTATGTGGAGGAAAACATTGAAAAACAGGAAAAGTCTACCATAGATCTAATATTTGATCCCACAACGTGTAGAGGTAAAAAACATGTACATGAATTATCTCGAACAAGTCTGTAATTAGCTAACTATAATTGCAACCAATTGGAAATGCTGCAGCAATTACAGAATTGTTACAATCACATCACAGGTCTGAGTGGTGAGTTTTGGCTTACTTGCAAACTAGTTCCCCAATGAATTCATAGTAGGAACAAGAGCCTCCATTCAGACAAAATGAACGAATTGGGCAGTTTGACACTGAAGGGTCTGGGGCTGAAAAGTAAAGAAATAACAAGACATATGTATTTTTCTTGCTCAGGGTTGGCTTTGTCAACTCACCAGAGTATCTGACACTAATACTGACTGATTGACTGTGAGATCCTAGAGCATTAACCGCTTTGCAAGTGTAATGTCCTGAATCTGTGCGTCGAACATTGCTGATGCGAAGCGTTGATCGCCGCCTAAGAAAGAAAAAATGAATATTATTGTAAAATCATTACAGGCCGGGAAAATTTGTGTTTTTTAGAGGCCAAAATGTTGTTTTTATACCTGCAAAAATTGCAAAAGGGGATAATGGTGCTTTTCCGAATTGTACCAATGTAATAAATCTGACATAATATTTAAAGAAAAATCAATCGTGGGATAAACAAAAAATTACCAAAGAAAGTGAAAACTGGAAAATTTTCACCGAACATCAAGTTATCAATCACGTGTGAGAAAATATCCCCAAACAGGCCATAATATGTGATTTTCAACTAAAAGTGATAAAAAACACGTTTTTACCCCAAAAATGCCCCTGATATTGAAAAAAAAAAAAAGATTTTTCTTTTGCGTTTTCTCATGTCATCCTGCATTTTAACCATCACCATTAAAAACCATTTTGTGCTATTTTTTGGGTGCAACCTCTAATCAATCATCTAGGTATGAAAATAACTATGATGATACATCTCCATCAAAAAAGATGTCCCGGTGGAAGAAGCACTGGAATCATGGAGTGCGAGGCTAGCAATGAGAATAATGATTTCCAGTAAGAACAATTCAATTACGTTCTTCAGCAAATGAGGCGGAGTCAAAAGTTATGCACTCTCAAAGCTCAGTGCAAATCCTACCGAGACTGAATGAACTAGCCCTTTTGTGGTAATCGTTTTACCACAAAAGGGCGAGTTCATTCATTCTATGCTCTCTTCAATACACAAGTTTGAGAAGGCATAACTTTTCACTCCGGCATTCGATTGGACTGAAATTTGAAATCCGTGTTCTTCTCAATGCAAGCCAGGTCTCATTTGCAGAAGAACGCAAATGGATCGTTTCTGCTAGAAATCATAATTCATAACAATCATAAGTTACCTTTTCGATCGAATTTTGAATCTGAATGTGGAGGTGAGTTCTTGGCCATTGCGAAGCCATTGAATCTCTGGGATCGGCTGACCGATTGGAACTCGACATTTGAGCTTCACATTGTCGTTTTCGTCAATGGAAGACGATGGTTTGGACAATGGCGAGACTTGAGGACGTGCAGCTGAAACAAAAACCACGAGTTATTGATTCCTCAAATAAATGCTTTAGAATTCAGATTGTCTTCCAATTGGATGCACGTTTTTAACAAATAAGGCTTATTTGCAATTGGTTGGGTTGGGTCTTCGTTTTTTTCGATCTGTGGTTCTACTTGCCATTTTTTGAAGGGCATTAGAAATTTCTGGTACAAAATCAAGACCGTAGATTTCTCAAGAAAAAAGAGACGTCAAAAGTTGCTCACCTTACAAGGCAAATAAAAAGGGGCTATTTCTAGTTTCACTCTTTATATTTTCGTCATTTGCCTAATTTGGTCTCAAAAGGCATGGTTTATTTGTCAGTAATTCACATCCTTAAAAAACAGCCAAAGAGTGGGCGTCAAATCATTTGAGTTTAAGCAGGAACCCCTGAAAGGGTATTTATACTATTATATAGGTTAAGACAGATTTTTTTTTCTTTGGTTCATGAGTTCTTAATGACAACCGAGTTGACAAAATGATCTCGAATAAAAATCAATCTCCTCGAAGATGGTTCAAAAGCGTTCAGCACCAAAAACACTTTTGTACTTTAGGAATGATCCCTTTCCTTTTGTCATATTGGTTCAATGGAGAAGAATGATTTTTTGACCTGTCAACGTCATTTAATGAGTCTCGTACATTCTTAAAAAGATCCACCCTTGTGAACAAATGTGGTTTAAGTTAAAGAATAAGGCATTGCATATTTCTGCCACGATAGTGCAAGGTCGAGGATTTTTCTGCAATTTTTCGCCATTCTGGTTTCCTTCTAATATGACAAAGGTATTGCAGATTCGACCTTCAAAGTCAATTAGTGACTTAAAAATTCTTCTTTTCTTTGGTTATAAACGTCATTTTTATTCTAAAAAGGGTATAACATTTCTTGAAGATAGAGTTCGGAATACGTGCTTGTTACTTTGTTACATATAAAATGATGGCTCAATACACATGTAACAATATTTTAGGCACAGACAACCATGAGACCACCATAGGCATGTAAATTGCGGAAAATGTAGAAGATTATTTTCTGGTGCATTTTACATAACGTTTTATCTTTTTTGGTTGTGTTTTAATTAATTGAACTCAATTACAAATGCGGCATTGCCTCTTCAACTTAAATAAATGACTTGTCCAGCTCAATTAAGCGCCGTAAATACTCTGACTATGAATGACTTTTTCAAGTCCAAATGCAAGTTATTTGCTCTTTTTTCGACATTTATTTGCACTTTCAACCTTTTTCTGCACTTTATTTTGCACTTTTGGGTACATTTTTCTGCCACTTTTGGTAACTGAAAGGATAAATTTATTTGCACTTTCTGCCCGTCCCTAGTCCCTATTAGCAATAATCTTCCCAACATCCCTCAAAAACATCTCGCAAGTGAATACGTTATCTCTTTTTTTTGTTGCAGATTTCAACTTTGGACCAAATCAAGCGTCAAATCGAACCCGGAAAACCCATTGACGAAAGCCGCTATCTTTTTTTTAAAAAGCAGACAATCCCAAGAAATGAGGCCACACCACACTACAAGTGGTCGCTTATTTGCGTATGTGCTCAAGTACTCTACATAAACTGTCCATCCATGTCTGGGATAATTACTCGTCTCTGTCTTTTCGGGCTTACCACATCCTTCACAGAGGGTCTTTTTAGCGATGCGTCTGACGTCTTTGGTCCATACTTCGGGTTTGGCTATGGCCACATATCGAGCTGGGCCCAGACGCTTGATGAATATGAGATACTTTCTGTTCGCCTTCACGTCAAACTTGACTGGGAACTCACAAAGGGGATTGACCTTTTCGTCTTCGTTCTCTTGCTGATACATTAGTCTCACGTGGCGACGCAGCTTTCGCGGCAACTTCCCTTTCAGCACTTTCAACACGCTGAAAAAAAAAGAAAAAGAAGGTACCCAAAAAGTGGGGGGATGATGATATGAATAATTGCAATCCTGGAGACTAACCGAAATGAAACGAAGTAGAGGGAATTGAAATCGTTGCTCCGCGAAATGAGCCGCCCTTGTACGAGAATGGGTGTGAGCACGATCTTGTCTTCGGGTTTGGATTCCGCAAGTGCATGGCAATTCCGCGAGGAGGCACGCTCAAATTTGGTCGCATTGCCATTGGCCTGTCTGCATAAGGAAAATTGCACATTGTTTCAATTGACTTGGGTCGTTTGCGCCTTTGCAACGCCGCTTCGCTGATGATGGGCAGCCAAGGGACTCATCCTTTCAAAAAGAGCAATTACCCAAGGATGCTAAATGACTTTTGCACAAGTGTTCTGCTCTGTTCTTTTATTCAGAGATCGGAATACGAGACGTTTCAAGGAATCCTAGCCTTTTTTGCAAAGTCTATATTTCAAAAAATTGACTAGGTTGCGAGAGTTGCAACGGAAGGCTCGTAATGTAACTCCCAAAACCTAGTCAAACCCGTCTTTTTTAAGTATGAAATGAAATGAGGCTGTACCTGAGAAGTAAGGTTTGATGTTCTTGCATGAGAAGTTGCAATTGTTTTGGGATGGGTTTGAATGGAATTGGAGATTTGTGTGATGGGTGAGGATCAGAAGTAACCACTTGGCCCATGACAAGGAGAGCCAAAACCAAAGACAAAAGAGGGATGATGAAGATCCCACCACTGCTGGCACGCACCCTGTCAATCATTTTGGGGGGTTGCAAAGGGCTTCCATGATCTGTCCATCACCACCTCCACTGCCATTTATGACACCCAACACCCTGTGATATGATTTTTTTTGGTTTCTTTTTCTGTTCCGAGCGTTTTTATGAGCCACGAACCTGCAGACACATTCTTCGCGTGTCTTCTGAAATTCAAATGCATACAGGGTCTTTTTTCTCGCAAGTAAAGTTTTGAGATCCGAGCAAAAGGCAACGGCGAAGTCGCCGCACCTTTGCTTGTGCCCAAGTTCCCCGAGTCGACTCGAATATTGTTGACTCTCCTCGATTCACTCGCACCTGGGGCAAAGTGTTTCCTCTATCCATGTGTCCTGAAAAAGCATACACAGGCACAACTTCCAACCCAAAAGCAATTTTTCATCATACAAATCTCAGCCTGTCTGTTGATCCTAGATTTGGCAAGACAGGAGAGTGCTTTCAGGCTCTGATCTTTCTTAAGATGGGCGACAGGTCATTAATTTTTGAAACAGCATTGCAAAGGTAAAAGCATGGAGTTAGAAAATGGTTGATTAGCTTTGGATTACTAGTACTAAAGTGGATCTAGCCACAAATTAATTAAAACTTTGCAAAATAATTACTTAATTAAGAAAATTCTCAATTTGATTAAAACTCTCGTAGCATAATTCTACATTCAGGAGAGAAAGTGAAAGGGGTAAAATTAAATGTTTTGGAAAACTGCGTCAAAGCACGTCCAATGGCTTTTTGGTTTTACTTGAAGTCTTGACCATTAGCACTTCTCAGTCAGTCTAGGTCCATGATTACTGAAAAGCAGGAGGAATCCCTTTGCCATCACTGTTTTGATTCATCAAATAGTGATTGGAAAGAAATACATTTATTGAAGGAGGGACTGTATTTGTAAATTATTACATTTTTTGAGTAATTCAGCCTCCAACTCTGTATATAGAGGCGCGTTTATTTGACACGTTTTATTTCAAAGTACAAGACAACCTGCCAAGTCACAGACACAATATTTTCAATGGCTTATAACTAGGGACGGGCAGAAAGTGCAAATAATCTTACCCTTTTAGTTACCAAAAGTTGCAAAAAAATGTGCCCAAAAGTGCAAAACAAAGTGCAGAAAAATGTTGAAAGTGCAAATAAATGTCAAAAAAGAGCAAATAGATGTCGAAAAAAGAGCAAATAAGTGTCAAAAAAGAGCAAATAAATGTCAAAAAAGTGCAAATAAATGTCAAAAGAGCAAATTCCTTGCATTTGGACATTTAAAACGTCATTCATGGAGTACCCACGGCTCCTAATTGAGCAGGAGAAGTCATTTACAAGTTCTAAAGACATTTGAGACCAGTTTGAGGTGAAGAGACAATGCCGCACAAGTAATAGAGTTCTATAAACAAGGTCACTAGCAAAAAGGATGTAAAGTCATGAAAAATACTCTAGTCAACATTCTTCTGAAGTTTTCATTCTTCTGAAGTTTTCATTCTTCTGAAGTTTTCATTCTTCTGAAGTTTTCATTCTTCTGAAGTTTTCATTCTTCTGAAGTTTTCATTCTTCTGAAGTTTTCATTCTTCTGAAGTTTTCATTCCTAAGGTAGTCTCGTGGATGTATGTACCTAAAATATTGTCGAAATATATTTAGCAATTGTTTTATATGGCTTTACATCACTCCAATTTTGTCCTTCAAAAATAGACATTCAAAATTGAACAGAAAAATACCCACGTGTGCCTAACAATTAGATCAAAGAAAATAGTCATAAATGCGTTTTAAGCATGTTTTTAGTGGCATTACTTCAATATTTGGCCCATGGCCTAATTACCATAACTCAATTTCAAATGTGGCATTTATTGTCTCATCACATCAAAACTGTTCTCAAATTCTTTTGGAACTTAAAAGTAATATCTTCGAGTCAATTAAACTTTAGGTCATATGTTTTGGTTGTATTGGTCTTGGAATGCTTGCTAGTTTACTTGAAGGTATGCTACAAAGTCTACTTGAGAGTAAACTTTTCATTAACTTTATAAACACAGCTCCTTTGAAGATTTCTGCCACCCAACCAAATCGCATTCAGTGATTTCATATACTAATTCAATTTGAACTTGTGGCACTCTGATAGTTTGTTGGGTGCAATTTTGACAAATCGTGCCAAACGCAATATGAATCGTCCACTTCAAGTAAATGGTGTGAGCATATGTTTTGATGGCAACTCTAGAAAGTGTACTTGTTAGTACACTTCGTAGTTCAATTGGCTGGTTTTGTTGAGACAGCTGCCATTTTGGAAAGTAAGTCTCTCATTCCAACCTAGAAGTGCCTCTACATCTATGATCGCAAATTCATCCTCTCGAAACACTAATTGCCCGCTGGTTCAGCTATTCCACATTTCTCCTTCTTTATTTCATATTACTCCATTCAACTCAAAACATTGATTGATCTCACAGGAGCATGCAAATTTTGGCAGCTAATTTAAGGAAACACTGGAAGGAAGTTCGCTTGAAGTTCGATTGATCAGCGTTGAAGTATTCAAATGGGAGTGCTTCCACAACGTTGGTATGCTCCTCTCTAGGCGTGCTTCTCGGAGAACCTCTCATCAATTAAACCTGATGCTAAGCCCAAATAGCGACCCAGCTTGCTAGAAGTTTACTTGAAGTCAATGGAACTAGCACATGTTTGTGCATGCTAAACATATGACGAGCGTTGGATTGTTGTTGAGGTATCTACTTGTTGCACCTTGGCACCAGTGGTACACTTCTCTTTTTCATGAGTTGCTGGGTGTACTTCTGATTCAAGAAAGCTTATGCTATCAACAAAACGGCTGAAACTGCCTTGAAGTTGCCTCGAAGTCAACTTTGCTAGCACACCTTGGAATACACAAAACATCTGACCTAATGTGTACTGCTACTTTGATGTATCCTTAGCTTGATGATTTTAAGTTTATAGCGGACGGCCCTTTTTAGAAATAGCGATCTTTGTGGAAAGCAAACCTAATTCTGCAATCTATATTGTTAGTAGATCCTTCCATTACCAAAACATGAGTTTCTTTAGGTTTGCTACGTATTTGTTGGTTGCATGCAATGAGATTCTTTTGTCTAATCTTTAGGTTAGTAAACAGGATGTTATAGCTAAAGCCAAGATGGTGAATAAAGTGTGAGGTTTGCCTCTGAAATGCACATATTTCTTCAAGGTGCTAAGAATGGTTGATTGCAAATGCAAGCTTTTTCGACTAGTTCAAAATTTGATCTTGAAACAAAAAATTCTTTCAAAAGCCACTACATTTTCTTAACAATTTGTCAATTTTGGCCAAAAACGTAAATAAAAAGTGCAAATAAAGGTGAAAAGTGCAAAAGTGCAGAAAAATGGGTTTATGTTACCAAAAATCTTTTTACCATATTTGCCCGTCCCTACATAACTTAAAAGTTGTAAGGAGGTCTCCACAAGAGGTTACAAGGTTTTATGTCTTTGATGCCGAAGTTTGTATCAAAACTTCAATATAAAAAGTGTCATTTACTGGCACCATAAGGAATAAAAGTTAGGAATAAATGTATTTCATTAGACTATGACATAGATATTTAGACTACTTAGTCTTAGGACCAACCTCTTGGTTGGCAAAACAGCACAATGAATAGTCTCTTGGGAATGGACCACAAACTACATTATTGTCTGTTTTGCTAACAAATGGGAGGAGACATGGTGTCATGGCTAGTGCAGTTTCCTTCAACAAGAAAGGGCCCAGGTTCAATTCTCCTCCCCAACCTTTCTCAAGGAAACTTTTAGACATTAATTCACACCCACGGACAGAGAACCATTCTGATACCAGACTTGAAATATTTGGATGACGATATGGCTGGCTATGCTAGCCGGGTGAGGCTCACCTTCCGACCCTGGCACCCACAATAAAAAAAAAACAATCAGTTGTAAGACATCCAGTGGTCTAAATATTTATAAGTATGTACACGCTTGCAAATATACGTAGACCGAGTTCAAAAGGCCCACATTTTAAGTGTCCAGTGTTATGTACAAGCTGCTGAAGCAAATGCACCGTACTCTTTTTGACAGGAAGGGAGATTTAGTCTTCAGATAGTCTATGAATTGACCCCTCTGTTGTCAAGCCTGTTGACAAGGAACCCTCTCCTCACTTTAATAACCTCGTCTGTCCATTTTCAGCTGAAACTCCCGCCTTCGTTCTCATTGGTGTGATCAACTCTGAGGCGTTGGCCATTAGCTTTCTGTGTGTTGCGTGAACGGAGGTGTTCTTCTTAGGCATATTGTGCTCCTCCTTGAAAGTCCACATGAGAATGCAACTTGCCACTCTCGAATCCCCAATGGAAAAGCTGAGAGATCATCTTCACATTTTTTTGGGTCAACATCTCTCGCACGCCGAGAATATTGCCGATTGAACATTTACGCAACACCTCGCTATAAAAAACTAAACTTGTGCGATTAACACTCATTACCTCAAGATTTGATTTCATTGCTTCCGGGTTCATGTTGAATCGACAAAAATCCATCTGTCTGCCCTAAAATTGGCTTTCTAAGTCAAATCTGTTCCGATTGTCAAAAGAGGTCAAACGAGCCCAAATTTTCCGAAAGACACATTTTTCGAGGATTTTTTGCTCTCGCTCGACAAACGTTTGTTTAATCGTGTCTGAAGCAGGAAGGACGAACTAATTAGCTTGTTTCTACCGACGTTTATAGTCATTAATTTTGTACTGTAGAGTAAAACGTAAACATAAACCATTTTGACGTTATTGAAATTGGCAATACACATGTCTAGAAATACAAGTCTGTGGTACAAATCCACTTAGTTAAGAGTATAATCTTATAAAACTTTATGAGTACGATCCCTAATCAAGTTTTTCAAGGGTCTCCAGGCTACTAAATGTTGAGTTACTGACCACGTGGTTTGAAATACCATGTAATAAATCGGCTTGTGGTCAACTCTTAGGAGATCATTGTACTATTTCACTAATGCTCATTCTCTGATGGACCAAATATTATTTGACTGTGTAAGGTATAGATGGTACAATCAAAGCTGTATGAAAGTAAGATTTAAATGAATAAAATAAGTGTGAAAATTAGAATGTTTTGCTGCTGATGACAAAATAAACGTGGTTCATGGCTCTCTTTTATATAAGAAGAACTCTCAATGCAATCGTAGAATTATTTCAATGTACTAGGGTGCAATTTTTAGTACCTACAATGGCTTCAATAATTGTACTTTCTGCTGCAACTTCTTTTCTCCCGTTAATTGACGTCAAATCAAACTCGTCAGGAGGTTGTTTTGTCTTCACGTGTCTTTTATTTGTTATGTAATTATTACTGAATAAGTTTGTTGCTGACGGACAATATTTTTATATCTGTTAATAACTGTTAAGACTGTAAGTGCTACGCGGATCTTTTGCTTTGTAACGGTCCTAAAAATTACACAACAAACCTCATCCAAAGTACGGTAAAGGTTTATATGGAGCCAAATTGGAGCCACTCCTGGATATCTAGACTACTAGATTAGTGACGTCTTTCGTGTTGGGAGTGCTGCCATTTTTGACTCGAAGTTTATTACTGTTGAAAAGAGCAGGTTGTATTTGAAAAGACCAAAGAGGGATCAATTTGGCAACACTCGAACTAGTTCAATTTTGACTTCCATCAGTTGTTACACATATGGTTTTTGCGTTGCCAGTACTGCCATATTTAGTACTGCCAAGGCAGATCAGCTTTTTGACCGTAAAAACCAAAATGGCAAAACTGTCAAAAATCCAACACGAAACACATCAGTTTACTAGATGTCTTACCACCGACTGCTTGTCTTCGAAAAATAGAACAATGTACCACGGACATCTATAATTCAATGGATTGCGCACGGCCGACCGAAAACGAGTAGATTTACTTCACATAAAAAACTCCGTTTTCCCCTTTTCCTACGTACTAAATCGACTTCATCTTGGTTGCCCCGTTCAATCCAGTAAATTCTCATGGGGGATCATAACCGGTTTATTGTGCTGTTTTGCCAACCAAGACATCCAGTAATCTAGATATCTATGAGCCGCTGAAACTATTAAAAAATATTCTTCATATTTCAATTAAAGGCAATCAAAGGATGGTGTAGATTAACGTCCACTTTTTGTCAGCGGTCAAAAATATTTGTATTGCGAAAGATATTCTTTAATCCAGTTTTATCAAGTCAATCCCTTTGCCTGTATTTACGATAGAGTTAAGGGCAGCGTGCTTTCCAATGGACGACGAAAAACTTTCTCGTGATTAACTGGAATTAGAAATCAGGAGGCATTCCTGTCCGTTAGCACCTCATGATCACGCCCACAAATCATTTCAAATAAGGCCAAGAGATATGATTGGACCGTTCATGAACACATTTCTTCAGCACGTGCGTTTTCAGGTGGAAATGTCGAATTCCTTTCCTAATCGTTTGTAAGCATCCTCTACTTTCTCATCATCATCATTATTATCATCATCATCATCATGAGCTTGGACCGATCTCATTAGTTAGAACTCAAACCCACCTGAAAGTGGCTAGTTTTGTCGACATTCACTAGTTGAACTTGGACTTCTAAAACCATGGAGTTTGACCAACTAGATTGGCCTCATTTTGTACTTGTGTAGTTGTGGGTACATAAATTTGAATTTAGACAATTTTTGGGTGTGTGTTGGGTATTGATGACGAGATAGAAGCATGATGAAGGAGTCTTTTAACCCATGCAGAGCTCTTTTGAGGGAAAAAAATGAGTGTTTTCTTTTTTATCTGTCCACTTGGCAAAAATGCAAATGCTTATCTTGGTATTGATCAGAGGAGCAGCAAATTTGTTTTCTTATTAAACTCCCTCACAATCAAGTCGCCAGCCAAAAGATTTGAATTCTGTAACCCTTGACCTTGACTGCACTCCGATTGCAAATGAATTCTATTGAAGCCCATAAATTGTGCCTCCTTCAACTAGGTGCATGGTCAAGAATCTGGCCTTTAGATGGGATAGAATTAAACAAGAGAATAATCAGACCAAGAAAGTGATGAGTGTGTGAGCACAAGTCAATATCCATTTGAAGTTGCTTGAGTTGCAAGACTGAAAATGTGTCAGAGGCGGAGAGTCGCACATTTTGTCTGTCGGGTTTGTTCTAAATCAAGGCCTTGTCTGAGCTGAAGAAAAGAGCCGCAAGAAATTAACATGTGTCATTTTCATGAGACTTCTAGGCTTCTTGAATTCCCAAGCGCTCTTCTCACCTTCAATATTCTTGGCTTACTCAGCAACGCTTTTTCATAGCTGGGCACCACTCTTGCCTGATTTGAAAGATATTGAATTTTTTTGGAACAGTAATGAAAATCAAGGATGGGTAAGATCAGTAATGAGCCGGCTTAGTATTGGATTGGATTGGTTCTGAGGTTGGTTTATTGTGAGTTGGATCCAAAAACCCAAGAAATGCTCTAGAGTCTGAACCAAACTTTCAGGAGCCGACTCATAAACTTTAAATTAATGTCACTTGGAAGCTCAAATTTGTCATTTTTTCACAAGTTTTTGTTCTCCTCTTTCTTCAAAAAGATGCTTATAAGTTATAAATAGGGCTTGCACACAACTTACAACAAAAATTGCAGCTTTTAACCAGTAAAGTCAAATTTAGCAACTTCTCAATTTTTTCACAACAAACAGCGACTTTTGAAATATTTTTGTCTCAATCGCCAAAATCCTGCAGCACCTTTTCAAAGGCATGATATTCCTTTTGATATTGATTAATTTGTGCCAAGCAAAGCTGTTTTCTGAATGGAAGCCAAAGGTTAAAAAAGGCTAACTTTGAGATTACGAACTTTTGCCCTGAAATAAGGCACATGTCGGCCAAATTTGTCATTTAAATGTAACAAATTGTGGCAAAAAATCCAACTGTAGACCTAGAAAACAACATCTTTATTGGAGCCCTTTGTATTAACTTATAAAAAAAATTCTTGTTTAAATTGTTTTTACCCCTAAAAACTGTGATAACAGGGTGCTGAAAAATATTTAATTAAGCGCCCATGTGAGCGGGATCCCATTCGAAATTTTTGATTTTGTGTCCAAAGCGAACCAATCCGATCCAAAAGGTCAAAACTAACCTTGATCCAAAAGTATAAAAACCCTGGCCTGACCCATCCCCAATGAATTTTGGACCCAAGAAAGTGAAATGAAAATACCAAGCTGTCCATATATTTTTCATTTCTCATTTACCTCAGAAAAATGGGACAGTCAAGTAAGGAAACTGAGATGGTTGGACCCGCAAGAAATTAAAGTATGTGTGTTTGACGATTGTGTTTATAAACAACATCTGCATAGTTGAAAAGAATCTTTGACTGTCTTTGTTCCAGGTGTTTTTGTTCCAAAAATTGGATTGAAAGCCATGGCATTTTGGTGCTTTGATTGCTTTTTAAATTACTCACCGTCCTTGAAAATACTTTTATTGTTCTTGGCATAGACACTATACAGTAGGTAGAATAATACATACATGAGAATTATTAGTGCAGTCTCTCTACATGGCTCAAACAGGATAGGACCAAAAGTTTGATAAACTTGAAAGTGGGATGAATATATCAGATGCTTGCTAGATAATTTAGTTTTGTGCCTTTTGGGTTAATTCATACTCTCTTTTGAATGTGCTCAAAGACCAAAAGTCAAAGCCATCTTACAGCACTTCAAAATGAATGATTTCACAAATTGTTTATCCTTTTATCGCTCTCCCAACCCATGTTGAGACACTACTTTATGCTTGTACTCTTTGAAGTGTGGTTGCTCTAATCCTATTTTGAGCATCTAAAATTGGAAGAGAATATTAATTGAAATTTGTAATTGTAATCTTAATTCACTAGATTTGAAATAAGAGTAATTGTAATTGTAAATAATTACATTTGAACCAATGTTATTGACATTTTTCAATAACAAATTACAATTACATTTTCACTTATGTAACAAGTTCTGGGATTAACCATTTTGCAGATTTTTCTCCGTCTTTCCAGTATTTTTCAGCATGTAAAGCCATCCATCAAAGCTCAAAAGGTTTTAATCCTTTTCATACAAGTTGCATTTAAAAAGAAAGTAGTTCCATTTGGGTATGAAAAATAATTTCATTGAAATGTAATTGTAATTCAATAACGTTTTGAAAGTAATTGCAATAAACATTTGCAAACCAAGTTAGGTAATTACTTTGGACACCAAAGTAATTGTAAATGTAATTAATGACATTTCAAAAGTAATTAACACAAGTCTGCCCAACTGGAACCAAGTGTCTCAGCAAAATGAGAGAAAACAAGGAAAGAATGATAATAAGAACAGTACTATAATGAAAATGTGCTTTCAACATATTCACTACGTTTACAAGTCTTTTTTGTGCTTGCACCACAGATATAGAATAATGTTGTTGGATTATTTTCTTAAACTCTAAAATAATATTTCTTTCCAACACTACATTATTTGTAACCATAACCAAAACCGAAATTTTGGCCAAAAGCGTATTCAGTCCATCACTAATACCCTTACACTTCAGTGGCAATAGTCCTTAACATCTATGTCTTGATCAGTTCACTCCTGAGAACTTGATAGCTCAAAAAGAGACAACCTTAGGTACACAAAGGCCAGTCGGATATCTTTGAGATCTCAATTGTGCATTTCTGTTGACCACTAAGGTATGTTGAGGTAAGAAAGCGCACATGTACCTCAATTATAGGAATCCTCCTCAGCCACATTCCTCCAAGATCTTTCAGTCTACTAATCAATGCAAGAATATTTCTTCGGAATCAAAGATCAAACAATCCCTATCGGAGCAAGTTTGCAATTTCTTTTTGGTAACAAGAGCTCTAGGGGTCACCAAAACTTGAGGGCAAAACGTCTGCACGTTTGAAATTCATCTAATGTTGTTTCTCGTGTTTCACCTCCGATCTCAAAGTACAGATGACCCAACTGATGGGCTCGATTTAACAGTCTATTAGGTTTGACCCCAAAGTAAGTGAGCCCGGGGGGTAAATCGAGTGGTGTTCTTTGGGCCAGAAGTAGGTTGGTCAATTTGGCAAGTTTCAAATGCACCGAGAAATCACAGACTCTTTCCCTAGATGTTCTTTTCCGACAATCAGTGATATTCTTATTTTTGAGATTTGTCAAGTCAGAGACTGGTCACTACTGATGTGTTTCAAGTTCGATTTTTGGCAGAGCTTTGCCATTTCGGTTTTTAGGGTCAAAAAGCTGACCACAACTAAACATTACAACAGTCAATAGACCTTATCTGCCATAGAGTATGGCAGATAAGGTAACTCGAAATCCGTAATATAAGTGTAACTACCGATGGAACTCGAAATCGAACTAGTTCAAGTGTTGCCAAATTGGTCCCTGTTTAGGTCTTTTGAAAAAGTTCAAAACAACTTGCCCTTTCAAACAACAATAAACTTCGGGTCAAAAATGGCAGCAATCCCAACTCTTAACATATCACTACTGGTCATTAGTGATGGGATTCAATCTGATTTCAATCTGTTCAATCTTTTAGGATTGCCATCAATGGCATTGGTCCATTGCAAAAGTCCATTGAAAAAAAAAGCATTTTTTTTCTAAGGCTACATGTAGCTATTACATTGTAAGATGTAATCAACAACTATTTCCTGGCCCTGTTTATAACTTTACTCTTTTTCTACAGTGCACTAACATACAATAAAAACAAACTCTTTTGAAATAGTCCATCTTTTACGAGTCAAACTCCTGTACTGACAAATATTCATCAGCATGTGCACTGAAGCTCCCCAAGAGCGCCGGTTTCAGCTAAAACCTACCGAATCTTAAAACAAACAAGCAGATCATCTGAATGAAAAATGTAATTTCGATTTTGATCGAGAATTGATGCACGTTAGTAGGACTTTTTTCATGCCAGTTGTTTATGATCGTTGGAACGACTTCTTGACAAACCTGAACTCGTTACTGTCATTCAATGTCGAGAGCAACTTTGAACATCTAGGATTCGTTTCACGCTCATAAAGATGATGCAAAACGTCTTCTGGCTTTGTCTGACAAGTTTATTAACCTGATAATGGGTCATAAGTTTGTGTTGCCTTATAAGCAGCCTTGGTCATTAATTGTTATAACTCGAGTCTTGCCAATTGAACTTGCAAAAGCAAGAAGTATTTGCAAGAACTAGGAAGTTCAAAAAATGAAATAAAAATCTGGTGTAAGGCCCAAACTGGTAAAACGAAACACAACATTTTTACTCTTCATTTCAATCATTTTTTTCCATTCGACCATGTAAAAAGTAGTGATAGACCGAAATGGTCATTAGCTGCAACCGGCTGAATAAAACTATTTTGAGTCTATACGGTCCCTTAGCGAACAGCTGATTGGGAGGTCACAGTACAGTGGACTAGGAGGTCACTTTAATAATACAGCTCCCAAAATTGAACTCTGACACAAAAGTTTGACCCATTTTGTAACTTCTTAAAAACTACTGGACCCGTAAAACCAGAATTTTTTTGCACGTGTTTTATATTTTACTGGTTTCGCTTAAGGGACTCTAAACAAGACGCACTGAATTTTTGGAAGGAGAAATTCTTCTGCCAATGAGACCTTATTTGTATTCAGTAGACCATATGTGTCAATGTTCAGCTCAATCGAATGCCAGAGTGAAAATTTATGCTTTCTCAAACTTATGTATCAAAGAGAGCATTGAATGAATGAGTTCGCCCTTTTGTGGTAAATCGATTACCAGAAAAGAGCTTCGTCATTCATTCTCAGTAAGATTTGCACTATGCTTTAGAGCAGCGGTTCTTAAACTGGGGGGCCCTGAAAGATTTTAGAAAAATGCCAAAATAGGCCAAGTTTACAAAACCTACTATTTATGTAATGAATTATTTAAAATGTTGATGCCAATCATTCCTAGCAATGCTGCAAAACAATTCGTTTTTTAATCAAGAAACCTACACTGAAGGCGTCAAGTGACTCAAGATGAAGTCATTAGGATGTCAATATTCTAAACTTGGCATTGTTGGTTGCTGAATGTTCCCCAACTCCTTCTTTGGGTCAGAATTAGTGATGGAACGAAAGGGCGTTTAACTTAAACCGAAAATTTCAGCCGAAAAAGGGCTCAACCGAAACCAAAACCGAAAGCAGCTAATTACTATAAACTACAATATTTTTTTTTACAATATGAACACAATGTTTGCAAAATGTACTTGCAAAATTCAAATTTTTCATGTGTTTGATGTCATGTTTTATCGCAAATTTTGAAAATCGGAAAACTTATGTTTCAGTAGTTTTGGGAAATAAAAAATCTTGGACTTTTTCCAACTTGAGAAGCCCTGGGCTTCTCAAGTAGCATTTAGGGGGCCCTGCCTCCAAAAAGTTAAAGAACCTCTGCTTTAAAGCATAACTTTTGACTCCGACGAAAATTGAAATATGTATTGAAGACCACGAAGGCCTCATTTGCAGAAGATTGCGACAAATTTGATCTTGCTGGAAGTAATTTTTATTTCGTTAGCCTCCAATTCCAATGTAACTTCAGTGGTTCATGGTCCAGAATACAAAGCTTTTAGCAAAACCAATATTTTGGGAAACATGAATAAGCAGCACTTCAAAATATCTAATATTGTACATCGCTGCCTTATGGACAAAGCAAATCGTTTTTGTCACTCAAACTCTATTTTCATATTGCTTTTTGACTTTTAGATTTAGAGCGGCTAAATTGAACAAAAATTGCAATTTTCAAGAGCTTGAATGTAACAAACTCACAGACCATATAATGGCTAGACCTCGCGTTGTGCGAGAAAAAGGTGGACAACTTTGCTTCATCAGCTGCTACATAACACTACACCCTAAAATGGTGGGAATTTCGGACTTTTCAAAATTTTGCCAGCGTGGCCAAATCCTGAACAAACTCAACGTACCGTACGTACTTTGTTCTCGACGCGAGCGATCGTTGTTACTTCTGAGCACGCGGTCGCCCTGAGATTTCGGAGCTAGCGCAACTGGGCCAAGTGATGTCACTTTTCTCTCGCCGACGGCACGGGCCAATGCGACATCTAGTCATTATATGATCTGTGAACAAACTTCGTACTTCTTTAGGTAACAGCTGCACGACGAGTTTTGATAACGTAAACAGCGTGACCAACTGTTTCAGATCAAAAAGAGCTAAAAACCTCAATTTAGAGGCAAGTTTTGGAGCTAAAAGAGCTAACTTTTTTTTAAAAAAAAGAGCTAAATTTATAAAGGCCAAAATCACTAATAATATTATATTTTTGGACCTTACATAATTAGTAGTGTCTTTCAAGAAACGAAAAAAAAATATTTTTTCGAGTGTTTTTCCATTTTTTTTTAAAGGTCAAGAAATAAAGGTGAAATATGTGTGTGATGTGATGTTGGCTTTTTGCATGTTTCAGGTAGAGCAAGGATAGTGAAAGACTTGGAGGCCTCGGCTATTGACAAAAGTTTTTTTTTTTCATGTCTTGGCTGGCCAGAGAAAAATGTAACTTAAACCGTTGTTTGGCCGGTAATTTAAAGCTCCCATGCTTAATTTCAACTTGATCAATGAACATTTTGTAAATTAGAGTAGTTTGAAGCATTGAGTAACATGTCCTTTTTCCACTGAACAAGAGCAACTACAAATGTCCAAAAGGACAATTAGTGAAGGTTTAAGCCGGTATCAGCACGGTAATGGAAATTGTGCCAGACCAACCAAAATATGCTATTTTTTGCTTTAGTTTTAGTGAATTGTCCTGAAAATCCTTCGTATTAACAAAAAAAAATACAAATTTAAAAAAAGCCTCATTTTGTAGGGGTAGAAAATCTGGTTACTTGGAAAATTGTGAAAAGGAGCCAAAAATCCCTAAAATTCTCAGAAAAAGAGCTAAAAATGGTCAAATAATCCTAAAAGAGCTAAAAAAGCCAAAAGAGCTAAATGCTTCCAATTTGGAGTAAAATTTCCAAAATTTCAGGAAAAAGAGCTGAATTTAGCTCTAAAGAGCTAAAATTGGTCAGGCTGAACGTAAAACTCCTTTTTGGGAAGTCATTCAAAATAAAAAAGATGGCCGAAAAAGGACGAGGTTGCGTTAACTTAGGAGAACTAATGGTGAGCTCATAGGAGTCTACAATTCCAACCACTTAAAAATAGTTACATAACAATTTGACTAATGTTGTGCACGAAGACTCCTAATCAAGGTACATTCAGGTTAAGCAGGGACCACTGTACGTCAGGACGAATTTCAAAATTACACACTGGGTCCGATCATTTTACTAAAATGTGAGGTTTTTGCAACAAATATATTGTTCCGTTTAATTTTCATTGTACTAATCGAACCCAGTGTGTATTTTGAAAGTAATCCTGGCTTGAGCCATCCTTGGGTTAAATGACCATCTCCAAAACGAAGTTCAAAGGGAAGCATATTCCTGTGTCAAAAACCTTGCAATATTTCAAAGTCATAAGGCCTAAGGTACCCATAGGACAAAGTGCCTTTAAATAACATCCCAATGGCTGCTTTTTTCTTGTGTATTGTTATTAATCTTATTAACTGTTTTAAATCAAAAGCAACATCTTTTTTTCCAGAGAATCAGCATGGATGTACACGAAATCGTGGAGGGAGGTGGAAACGGAAACACAAAAAATGGGGGGAGCCAAAATCAAAAGAAACTTGGGGTGTCTCGTTCATTCAGAATGTGTGTGGGCGTGGCTTTTTCGAAGGTCCCTTCCTCAAAAGAGGGCCTGTGTACTGTGTGTACCATTAATATTCTTATTATTTTTCATTATTTTTTCCTGTTTTCTTATCGATTTCAAGAATTAATTTAAGTGTCATTCATAATTACTCCTAGACTACAAAATAGAGACAGAAAACTGAGGAGGAACAAAAAGAAAGGGGGGGGGGGCGGTGCATGAAAAGTTCAGAAAAAATTGAATGCCAGCTGTTTTTAAGGACATTTTCTTCCGCTCTCTGCATTGTTTCTCTGAAGTTTAAGCCAAGCGCTTAATTGCCACAGAATAATGGTGGTCATAGATATAGAGAGAAATTCTGGAGCTGACGAAAAATATCTCTAAGTAGTCGATGAAAACGAATTCAAACGGAGGGAAAAAAAGAGGAGATAAAGGTGGTGGGAGGTGGATAAGGGGAGAAATCGAACACAGCACTTGTTTCCTTTTTAGTCACTAGAATCAATAATAGTTATTCTTGCTCTTCTTCAATTGTTTCTTTCGCACTTGATGTTGTTGAATTGTTAAACTCAGAAACGTTGTTTGAAGGTGATGATGATGATAATGATTAATGAGGGGGTCACTGATTGAATTGCTTGTCCTAGATGGTTTGTAGATCACATGTTTCGTCAAAGTTACACTTTTTTTAGTCGTCTTTTCTCGGGGGAAGTCGCGTTCTTTTTTTTCTTACAGTCCATATAAAAAGGGGGGCAGGGACGGTTTTAGGTAGTTTCCGCACTCCTCTTCGCCTTCTTCTGTGGATGTGGATGTCTGTGTATCAATCTAGTTATAACAATGATAAGGATGATGAAACCACGATCGTCTTCTTCTTCAAACAAAACAAGTATCTTCATAGTAGTAGATGTAGTAGTAGCAGTAAATAATAGTAGTAATCGTCATAGTAGTATGTAATAACAATGGATTACAACTGACAGAAGAGTCCCCTCATAGATTGTTGTTGTTGCTGTTGGTAGTAGAAGTGGTGTTGTTGTTGGGTCCGCCATGCGTGAAAGGCGAGCGCTTGCGATATGAGTCCTTGTTGGACTGGTTGTTTCCCCCACCACGCCCACCCATTCCGCCTCCTCGACCTCCACCGCGCATCCCTCGATCCCCACCACGCCCCCTGAAATATAGGGGGAATTGAAGGTCAGACTGGACTAAACATCACATAATTTTACAAATAATATGACGAATAGTTGCCAAAATGTTTAAACAATATTTTAACAAATATTTATCAAATATTATTTGACGTGTGGATCAGCACCAGAAAACGGCAGGAACAAACGCAGATTCACATCACGCAACCTGCGTGTCATCTGATGAATTGAGTTGGATCAAAACCAGATTAAAATCGCGGGTGTTGTAAAAACAGATTATATAGCAGTAAAGAAGTGGTAAGCTAACAAATTTAGGTCACCCATTCAAATAGTGCAAGAAAAGAATTGAAGAAAATAGCATTACTACTCTAAAATAAAAAAGAAAGTAATGATATTTTGTATTTATTACCTTTATGCAAAAATTTGAATTAACTGTTTTTTGGAGTTATCTTGTGATTTTCAGCCATACAGTGACATGTTAGCTAATAATGATTTTAAACTTGAAGAGAATCTGAGTGAGGACAAATCTAAGTATAAATAAATTCAAGTGTACATTGTTATTAAACATCGGATCTTTCTTTTCTGAAATCGTTATGGGATTGATCCACACGTCCTCTTGTATTCTTTTCGTTATATTATATTTTTGTTGTGAAGTTAGAATCACGGCCAAGAAACAAAGATTTTTTTCAGCTAAATATAACCGAAAAAAGTCTTCTCTATGAGAGGTGCAGGGGGAGGTTTGAGTGATCTCTTCAAAAATCTTATCGCGGGCGGATGAAAGAAGAGAAAAGGCTTGTTTGTCAACGTAAGATTTTGGTCAGTGCAAGGGTTTTAGCAATTTGCAGACCGCCCTTATGACTTAGATGCTACAAAAAATGTCGAATTGCAAGTTTAAACATTTTGACTCTCGGTTTTGTAAGAATATGCAAAATTATTCTTTTGACTAAAAAATGGCAAGCACTTAAAAAAGACCTTTGATATTGAAGAGAAATACCTACAAAATATGGCATTTTGTTTGGTACCTTGATGGTTTTGAAGTTTTACAATACAAATCAGTGCTTTTTACATCACTTACACTTGTACTTACCCAAAAAAGTGGCCTTTTGTTGAGAATTTTCTCGTGCAAGAATGAGCAAATAAAGTGTGCATATTTTTCCAAAATCCTAACCAAAGGTGTTCAAACTTGCACTTCGACATTTTTCATGGCATCTAAGTCATAAGGGCGGTCTATAAATTGCAAAAACCCTTAAACTGCCCAAATTCTCACGAGCCACCCACTGTTGCCAAACAAGCTTTTTCTCTTCTTTCATCCGCCGGCGATAAGATTTTTGAAGAGATCACTCAAACCTCCCCCTGCATCCCTCATTTAGCTCATATCAGGCAAAACTTATTTGGTCTTAATCTGATTATCAGTTGACAATTTCTGTTTTCGTCGACTTTTAGATCTAAAATTTTCGTTCTTGTTCTTTTACCTAGAAAAAAATGACGGCCTCTTTTTAGGTCGAATTTTAAATAAAACAGAAGTTTTTGAGTTCAAAAAAACGTCAAAAATATTTTTTTTTCCATAACTTATCGATAAAATGAGAAAAAAATTTTGAAATAAGTTGTCAAACCCAAAAAGTTTTTCCTTGCTAAAACTCACAAATCTTTTTTTTCAGTTTTGAGTAAAAACTTTTCAATCCTCGCACTAGTAATCAATCAGAAATCAAATGGAACCTCGCACTCACCTATCACCACCGGGACCTCCCCGGCCAACATTTCCGCCGGCTCCACCTCCTGAAGCTCCGCCCAAGTGCTCTTGACTGCCCCGATCGTAGTTGCGGTTACCGCCCATGCCTTGGTTGGGACCGCCTCCACTTTCAGAGCGGTGCGAAAAGAACTAGAAATCAACCAGGATTGGTTTGTGAGCATCCGTAATGAAAAAAACGCCAATGTCTTTCTAGTAACTTAGATTTGGGCTACACTCGCAAAATCTTAGTGCTAAAAGTTTTCAACCAACAGAAGTTTATAATGGCGCATACAGGGTGCGACATATTAAATGGAACAAAGCAAAAAGACTTTTTCCTTCACAAACATGTTATGTTGCTTTTCAAAAGGTGGCTTGAATTTTTGCCATCGCAACATATAGATTCACAACAAAAGACGAGCTTATTCCCATCAAGCCATCAAATGGATTAGTCCGGTCAGACGAATTCAGCTAGGGATTCTTGAGGCCAAATAACTAGAGGCGGATCAGATCTCAGACTTTGGTGTTCACAAATTGGAATTTTGTTACACAAGGAAAAAGTTCTTTTGTATGCTGAACCCAGATTGTTAATGAACCAACTTTTTCATCAAGTTCAGGAATTTTCAACAATCTTCTATCAAGTTTGTTGAAGGGCAAGTCTAGGCTCTGACACATCCCTAGCCATTTGGCCCCAAGAATCCCTAGCTGAATTCGTGCGACCGAACTAATCCATTGCAAGTAGAGCACGATGTTTTTGCTACCTTCCTTCCATTTAGTGGAAGGAATTCAATGAGATTGAGTTTCAGGAAAGCAGACTTGACGTCGGTCATTCAAACAGTAGGAGAAGATGATAAAAGGCAAATAATTGGGTCAAACAGGCCAAATGATTCGGAATCAAATTACAGGATTAAAGTGTATTGAATAACAATCTTTTCAAAGATTATTTTTCATCTTTCAAATGGTAGTTCAACGGCCCTTTCATAGTTATGTTATTCTTTTCAAATCTAGGAGCGCACCCTGTGGGGAAAACGTTCACAGCGGAGAACTTTACATTACAAATAGTAATAAATCCTCAGCAACCAACCAACCTTGTTCATCTTTTCCTCGACGTTCAATCGATGGTTATCCGGTGGGAGAAGAATGGGTTTGCGTCTCAAACACTCCTGCACGGATCGCTCATCCTCAAAGACAACGAAGCCAAAGTTGGGTACACGGGCTCCTCCAGGGGTGGTCTTGCTTTGGTTGGCGCCCTTATTGCTGATCCGAATGTCGGCCACTGTGCCAAACTTGCTGAAAACACTCTCGAGGATTTCCTCCGTGCAATCGTGCGGCAAATTGCCTGAAACCAGACAATTTTTTCATTACAAAGCGGTCATGTTTTCTAAGGAATTCCTTTGTTTTCAAGTCCAATGAAATCAAAACAAGAAATACTGTTCCTAGCTTCAAGCTGACCGGCCCAAACATTGTTTTCGTCAACATCTATTGCACTTCCACTTACCCACAAAGAGCTGCTGGGCGTCCGAGAACATCGAGGACGGGTTGGTGGCCGACGTCATCCGTTTGCGGTTTCCTCGTCCCGCATTCGGTGGACCACCGCCCATTCCCGACATGCTCGACGGGCCAGAATCGCTCCCATCAATGGACTCAGGCCCTCCTCCGCTGGACACAAATCTCTCGCGAGGATTGTGCGCCATTCCTCCACGGGAAACGGGCCCTCCTCCTCGGTTGCTACCGCTGCCGCCACCGCGAAAGCCACCGCTTCCCTTGTTTACAAACGTAGTGGTACCAGTAGCAGCGGCGGTGGCGGATGCAGGCAGAGCGCCGCCTTCCTTGAGTTCCTGCTTAAACGCCGAAGGCGCGGTAAGAGCAGGCGGAGGCTTGCCGGCAACCACGGGACCAGCTTGGTTGGACCCAATAGGCTGACCGGTCTTGACCAAACTGGCATAGCTGATGGGGCCAGAGGGCTCGGCAGGCGCCGGTTGTGGGGCAGCCGCTGGCTGAACCGTCACAGGAGCCACAGGCGCTGAAAAGGAAACAAAGATGAATGTTAATACAACATTGTAAGAAGGGAGGAGGCTAAGGACGTCTTTAAGCAATAACTGATTGAGAGGACAGCACCTGCATTCAAGCCCTAGTCATTACTTAATATTTTCAGCGATTTTTTCCTAAAATTTACAATTCATTTGCTCTAAGCTCCGATACTAAGATAAATATCGCCTATAAACAAGTTCTACAATCTTACAAGCAACGGTCTCCCACTGAATTGCAAGTCAAGAAATGGGATTCAAATGGCAGTGGGAGGACAACAAAAAGAAATCTTAGCAATTTTTTACTACTTACATAACCAAGAAAGAAGTGGAATCTTACCAGTTTTCTCCACCGGCTCAGCTTTGGGAGCCGATAATGGGGGCTGGGCTGGAATAGCCGTTTTAGCCGCAGTGCGAGCCATGGTGGCATTGCTGCCTTGGGGAGAATTCTCAGGGCTCAAATCAGCCGAAGAGACGCCATTGTTGCCGTTCTCGCTGGCGTGGTTGTCCTGGATATTCTTAATTGAAGCCACAGGAGCTGCAAGTGAACAGTCTTTTTTACATCAGGTTCATGAACCTCTCCAAGACAAGAATAACATACCTTGGCGCACGGGCATCTCAGCCGTGGGAATGGCTTGGGCCATAGGTGCAGGGTTGGCAGAGACCACCACAGGACCAGTGTGGGCCTGCTTGGGTCCAGCAAAGTTGGCATCCTGCTGGGGGATCACGGCGCTGGGCGCCACAGGGGGTGCAACACCCTTCAAGTTCTTGGCATTCTTGTCCATGTTAGCATTGTAGGCGTGATGGACGTGGCCATTGGTGGTGGACACACTTGCCGGCATCTCCCGGGGTGCCACAGGTTCCTCCGGAGTGGGATGATTGGCCATAGCAGGCACGCTGTTCTGGTAGGCGCCTTCCACATTGGCCTCCGATGGTGGGGAGGACGAATCCTCATCCCCATAGACTTCATCCTGGTAACGGAAGATGTCATTGTGGACATAGTACTTCTTGTGGGACTGGGGGGCCAACACGAAGGTCTGCATGAAGCGGCGCATAGGCTGTCCATTGTTGCTGAGCTCGCCCGAGACCTGGACCACAACCCCCTCATCAAGGGTGCTGTAGGCATCCACTTGCCGAATTTTGGCATGACAATCCTGGAAGTTCAGCTCCTGGATGCGCTGATGAATCTGGTGCTGACCCTTGACCGCCTCATGACTCTCCAACCCACCGTGCACAAAAGAAGAGTTGTGCGAATAGAAGCGGTGCAAGTGCTCAGGCGCCTGGTTCAACAGGGTGTAGTACTGGCGCACGAACTCGCGCCCCACCGATTGGGGACTCGGCACAGGCTCCATGGTGTGCGTCATGGTCGCAGGCTGGGCGCCCAATGGTTGCCCACCGGCGCTGTTGGCGTCCGAAGCTAGAAGGGATGGCGCAACGGCAGACGCAGGCGGAGCGGTGCTGGAAACTTGCGCAATTGGGCGATCCATGACCATAATAACACCCCTCACGGAGGATTGGACCTGCAACCTAGAGAAATGAAACGGAATTTTACTTTAAGAATAAATAGCGTGTCTTTAATACCACGTTAATATTATGGTCTGCTTAGTTTGAATTAAAGTCAAAGCTGGATGTAAGAGTAGATCTTGATACAAGAATGCCTTGGCTGCCGATTGACCCATACATTCATCACCTGAAGTCTTGCTCTAAGACTTAATGAAGCTGCTGACGGAAAATATTTTATTTCTCCAGTCATGACTGTATGGGAGATTAAAACATTTCAATATTTACAGAGTTATGAGGCTGAACATTAAGAAATAGCCATTGCAAAAAAGAGGCAACAGAAGACCCTTTTATTCCGCAAATCAACCGCATTAAGACTCTTCTACTCATTTTTTACTTGACAAACTCTTGTTTGCGCTACTTTTGTTTCATTTTATTTAAAAGGTGCCTAGTTTTGGCAAAGGGGCTGGGTCCATATCAAAGCCGGTATTTTACCCCGGTCTTTTCCAATATGTTTGGCGTGCTTGAAGGAACCACTAAACATGAACCGAAGCTTAAAATAAACAAAATATGTCTTCTTTTTATCAACGATACTTCCACAAACCATTAATTTGTACAGGGACAAATGGAAGGCCATGGTGATTGTGATTTGATTTCAAAGGGATAAACCTCCACCAAATATCGAGCATTTCCGCCTTACTATCACTTTGCATCAAAATTGTGATCTCAGGATATTGAACACTTGACTTAAAAGGAAAGCAATTTTGAGTGCGTTATAGAAGATTGCTTTCTTATGGGCTCGTTGACATTATTTGATGTTCGTAAAGGCTACAGTGATAATCTTTCAATTGGATTTTAAAAAAATCCAATAGAAGAATAGAACCTCCTACATTTGTTATTGATATGTTTCTTGGCCTTATTTTTGAACCCACTTTAAATCCCCATCTTTCCGCCTTTGCCTCCTTTCAAATCCCATCCAAGTTCCAAGTTCAAAAATAGCCATCATTCTCGGCTCGGATTTTTCATCCGTAACACTACCAAAATCCCCTTCCGCAAAGTGAACTTTCTCATAGGGTTCAAATTTGCAAATTCCCTTGAATAGACCTTGGATTCGTTAGCCAAAACAGCTTTCCGAGAGCCTAACTTTCGACGCATTCTTCGGTCATTTCACAATGCTTCTCCGTGTTAGCTTAGCCCTAAGTCTGAAGTGATCATGAGCGTGACTCTGACCTTCAACGCCTCAGATGGGCGTGCGTGGGCGTGTCGGTGGTATTGGTGGGCGGGGCGGTCCTGTGGAGGGTGGGTCCAGCGCTTGACGACCGCCTCTCATCCAACCAACCCGAGCATCCAACCACTCAACCGCAACCTCAGGCACCGATCAACCGCAGCAGCACAGACAGAGATAGACAGAGACACGGAGAAAGACCACGTGTTGTTGGATGTAGTGATAGAGGGAGGGAGGTTGGATGAACGGGTAACGGGTTCAATCTTTTCGGGGGTTCTCTTTTTTTGGCAGGGGGAGGGGAGATCGCGAGTCCGTTTGAGCCGTTCTCTCACTCACTGAATTCGGGGTTCCGCACTCTCATGGGGGGCACAGCAGCGCCCTCAATGTAGGCTGGACTCAGGGAGACCGGGGCACGGGATTGGGGGACTCGGGAATTACCCGGCACCGAGCTCGAGTTTTTGGACTTATGTGTGGGTCGAGGTCAACGGGCGAATTTCCGGAGGGTATGACGTTCCTTTTTTTATTCGGTGGTCTAACTCAGGGGTGTGCAAACCCTGGCCCGCGAAAGGATCAGTAAAATACATAAGATTGATTTTGCATATGTACGGTAGGTAGATTGTAGAATTTTATACAAGAATTCTTTGCCGTTTTGGATGGTGTGGCCCGCGAGCGCCAACGGTCCGGCCAATTTTGCCCACCGCAAAATAAGTTTGCACAGCCCTGATCTAACTGATGGATGTAAAATCAAATATTTGAGGTGAATTAGCTCTGGTAAGATAAAAGTGAAGCTTTAGCCGCTACTAAAAGAAGGAATGGATTAGCGTTCCCATTCCTTTTCTAAAATGAGGAATTCATTTTCTTGAAATCCCTTTTTTAAAACAAAGGAATGACGTTACTCGTAACAAAAGTGTGTTGAATAAATATTGACCAAAATTTGAACTTCTCCGGTTAAAAAGCCAGTTTTGAACTCTTTGAATTGATGAAAGAGATCAACCTTTGTAACTTTGGAAGAGGAACGTGAAGTGAGTACTTTATGAGTTTTTATGTCTTTACAACTACAGCGTTGTGTAATTGTAATGGCAATAAGGTTCCTTTTGCGAAAAAAGGAACAAATTATTGTACTTTCACTACGAGTATTATCCTTTCAAGTGCCCTGGATGAGAATCAAATTTGGATTTAAGAATGGAGTCTGTCAGTAGCTGCATTGGCCTTACGTCAAACATTCACAAATATATTCTTAGATGTAATTGTTCAAAACGTCTGGACTAGCTAGAACTATGTTTGAGTCGTACTTAAAATATTTCGACACATAATTGTCAAATTATTTCATAAGTTATTTGACATGAAGACGAAACATAGGGCTGCAACGCAACAACAATGTGTTGCAAATTATTCTTTTCTTTTTTTGTCATTTTTTGGGGCAAAGAAACAAATTGAAATTCTGGTATTGAGCAATAATTCTAGATGGTTCCTCATTTTATTGACTTAATAACCGTCCATCATTTTTCTGGTGAATTCTAGGGCAACTCCTGTTCTGAAAACAATATTTGATTCTTCCCTTTTCCATCACTGTCATTGTGATGCAAATGATAAACACGAAATTTTGCAAAAAAACTTACATGTCTCTGGATGAATAAAAGACAACTAACTTTTTCATTAATATGGCATAAAACATCATATTTTAGGCTAGTACACAGATTTATCACTTTTCGTTGAGAGTCAAATTTACTGCTTTTCTTTTGTTGTTTCCGGAATATTTGCTCACCACATATTCCACCCCTAAATATATGTTTCAAATCTTGATGAATTAGGAACACTTCCATTATCTAGCAACACTTGTAAAGACCTTTTGATCCCTCACTTATAAGTCTGGGGTAATCATAGTAATAGGATCCACTAAGAACAAGTTACTAAAACATCTTTGTAATCATCAAACATCTTAAATAAAAAAATTTTAAGCACTTAAATTTAAATCTTAGGCTACAAGATCAGTGTTTGTGCTACAACCTGAACTCATTTCAAAGAACAGGGTCTGCATTTAAATTTCCTGAGAGGAAATCAAAAGCATGATCAAATCTTTATTCTTGACACATAAATTTAACACCAAAAACTCGACGGGAAATCCCATCACTACCACCCGGTGGGAATTAAACTCAAATTCAGTCGTTTGGTCACCCTCGGCTAATCCTTATGGTGCCTTGGCTCCTTTTCACGGTCTGGCAGCAGTATCTCCCGCATTACAGCCTCACCCTGCCTAAAAGCCGGGAATGGTGACCATGCTGTATTGGGCCAGCTGGAGATTGATCATTAGGGATGGGCTGAACTTTAGCGGAACGGAGCGATTTGCCCCGAAAATTAATTGCCCCGAAATAAAAACCCTGAAAGTGATAACCTAGAGATAATAAATGATTTAGAACAGGATTGGTATACCGAAATGGGGAATGTAAATTGTGAGAATACTTTATCTATCACGATTTTTGGAACAAACATGGAAGCAGCGGAAATAGATTGAAATTTAGGAATAAAGAAACGTCATCCTCTCCAACTTTTGATTAAATCATATTTGCTACAGAACAATTTTGCAAGGAGACATTGGAGTAGAAGGGGAAGAAATGATCTCAGTAGTGATGTGTTTCGAACCAGGAGTGCTGCCGTTTTTGGCTCGGAAGTTTATCGTTGTTATAAAGGGCAGGTTGAAATGAACTTTTTGAAAATACCTAAACAGGGACCAATTTGGCAACACTCGAACAAGTACGATTTAGAGTTTCATCGATAGTTATAAAAAATGGATTTCGAGTTGGCAGTGCTGACATATTTTATGGCAGATAAGGTCTTTTTCTTGTTGAAAAGTTTAGTTGTGGTCAGATTTTTGACCCTAAAAACCAAAATAGCAAAACTCTGTCAAAAATCCAAAAGACAATTGTGGAAGGTTGAGAGATTTTTCTTATCCACTCTCCGAATTATTTTCGTCTTAACAGAACCTGTGAATTTAGAATTAGAAGACATTATTCGCGGTACAACGATAAATACATTTATTGTTATTCTCTTCTCCATCGGCAGTGTGCTAATATCTTTGTGCAGCAATATTTGACGATTTATTCAAAAAAGGTATTGATCATTGTCTATCAGGCCTTTCACGGGCCTTTGTGGCTGTGGGTCGAAATTTCATTGGGATAATCTAGAAACTAACATTATAATATTTTACTATGACTTAATATTATTGTCTCTAGGAAAATCTTAAGGACGGGGAAGAAATATAGATTTTGATAAAATCAGGTGTCTCTTACAACACAAATTTGGAATACATTACAAGTATACTTCATCTTAATCTGGCAGTGTGACTTTTTTGTGGGCTTTTTCATGTGGTCTTTTTGTAATTTTTTCCTCGCAACTGTGTTCTTGTAATAGAAGTTGTGAAAAATTACAAAATCTAGTGCAATCTAGCCCTTTTATCCTCAAATCTTTGGCGTTTAGCAAGGCAAAAGTGTAGACAAAATGAGAAGATAACAAAGTGTTTAGTATGGCGGTTTGCTGAACTTTGTGAAATAAAGATTTATCTTGACAATTACATAAGATTCTACAACAATTGATGTGTTGTATAAAGTAATATTCTATTGCATGCTTAAGATGACCATTTCTAAATGAGTAACAATAACTGACTGAATTTCCATTTTGACCACCTTTTTTGTTTTGTCTTCACTTGTCACAAAACATTTGATTGAAGGCTGCAACATCCTTTACCTTGATTATGTAAATGCGGCCACACACACAAAGATGTAACCTTAGGTTGAAAAAAAGCAACAAATGGAATTCTTTTTCAAATTCTCTAACAATTCACAGCAACAAATAATTAAGCAAATCAAATAATATTGAGAGTGTGTCTGTAACAAAAGAACAGGTCCCAAGTAATAAGAAGTGGTTACAGTTCAAAAGTAAAAACAAACAATTCAAATAATTCAAATTCAATGAATTCAATGAATAAAAAATTGAAATTCAATACAGTTTAAACACTAAACACATACTGCCCCGATCGCAATAGCAGTTCATATCAATAATAATTCATAATAGAATAACAAGGACTCTGCTGAAATTCCCCTTTAAAGATAATGAACCAAGCCATAGAGTTCAAAGCACTAAGGTGAGTGACAATTGAAAGTTGAGTTGGTTAATTTTGGAAATTAAGATTTACTTTTTAAAGAAAATCGTGGGCCTATCAACGGTTAATAAAGGAACATTCTGACCCAGACATGGAGTATTCTACTTGGGAACATGAAACAACCAACACTGCCACCCTAGGGTATTGACATCCTTAAAAACTTCCTCTTGAGGCAAGTGACACTTTTATTGTAGTTTTTTTTTATTTTTCCAAAAAAAAGTTTCGGAGTTTAATTAGAGAGCAACTAGCGTGAGGGTTGCAGGAGTTTTAAAGTCATAAATTAATCAAATTAATTCTAACAATGTACACCATAACCCTCATGCAGGAAATGCGAGGCGCCCAGGTTTTTCATTGTTTGAAAAACGGGTGCTCGTAATTTCCATTGAGACAAGTAAGTTAAAGAATGCAAAAGAAGAGGAACTTAATCATATCTTCAAAGAAGACAATTTAAATTTGTTCACATGATATAGTCACGCAACTTGGTCACATCAAATCTGAATGTGTCGGAAGCGCACTTTTTAAACAAGACAACCATTGATCAATGAGCTTCATGAATCATAATCATATACACAGGAAGCCACCAATTTGTACTTGAAAAGTTTGTGTTTTGATTGAAGATCAGACATTATTTCCGATAATTTGGATTTTGATTAAAAATCAACACATCATGTGTTTAATAAGAAATAATATTTGCAATGAACATTTTTAATTTTATTTCGTTTATAATGATGAAACCCATGCAGCTTTTATCCTTATTGTGAATAATTCAGATAACGCGTTGTAATATTGACTAAAAATGACGGAAAAGTACCGTTTTATGTCTTTGTAGCCCGTTCCGGTAGAATGAAAGAAGAGCACATGGTCTGAACACTTTTTGAAAACAACACAGACATTGATCAATGAGCTTCATGAACCATACATTCAAGGTCAACATACACAGGAAGCCACTAATATGTGTTTGTGAAGTTGGTAATTTGTTTTTTTTTTATTGAATTTTTGATTTTGTTTTTGATTGAAGTTCAGCAACCATTTCCAAAAGATATTTCAACAGAATGGATCACAAAACTCAACATCATTTCCGCAAATAAGGACATGCGCAATTTTTTTTTCTTCATGCATTTATTTCTTTGTTGTGGCTATATGTTATCAAAATCGCATATTTTGGAGACATTTTATTGTGAAGAAGATGCTTAACGTTATACCAAAGAGTGGCACTACAAATAACCATCTAACCATCTGGTAACTGTTTCAATTTGACCACAAGAGGCGCTGATCAGGGTGTAAAAGCTGACAATTTTTGCATGATTCATTTGCTCTGGAAATGAAAACTGTCGCCAGTTGTCTTGAACTTATTTTGTCACTTGTTCTCATCTTACTTCCACAACAAAATGAAGCAGACAGCAATTAATTGTAGGATCATGAAAAGAAGGAGAACCAAAACAATGGGTGAACAACCATTGACCACAAAGGTACAAAAGTAGCCTTCACACTAACACGAGGTGGTATCACAATTATGGTGAGGATGATTTGAGACAAAATGAACAACACTTTAACATGCTTGTTTAAGGTAGAGTTTAGCATGTACACACATATTCATTGATCAATAACATTTAAAAGTTTGACTTGAAATGTGAGTTTGACAAAAATGCTCAAAAACAGGGAAATCAAGTAACAATTTTTAGGCTCTTCTGAAAATAAAACCCAACAATCCTCTGAATTGGTCCAAGTTGGGGGACAACACTGTCATCTTTTTAATCCTCAAAAATGTATTCAGTTCAAGGTTGATCCCAAAACATCAATGGTAATATTATTATATAATATTACAAGATAAAAGAAGATCATGAAGCATATTAACTCTCAAAAAGGTCTCTATTTTATCTCAATCACAACCTTGCTGATCAACCTACTATTCAAGGGTAGTACGTACAGATTTGGCAATAATAATTCGTTGATCGACCAAATTTCGTATAAATATTAATTGTTTAAATTATTTTATTTATGATTTATTTTCACTGGGATTCCTTGCAGCGGTAGTAAAAAACAACATGCTCTTTAGTTTCTGCCAGCTGCTTGTACAGTTTATCCCTTTTGCTTTAAAACTGTTGCTCAATCAACTTATGTAAAGTCAATCCACGAATTTGAAGTCCCTCTTGACAACCAATCATTTTTTTTTATCAAGCGTATGGTCTAATCAGAGCCAAGCAAAACCTTTGTTGACATTGTCAATCTTTTATTTTAGTCTTTATTTTTCTTTCTCGCATCAAGCCGATTCAAGAACCGAGACAAAGATTAATTAGCAGCTAGATGAAGCCATTCTTGTCTTTACTAGTGGTAAACTCAACTGGTTAATAAAACACTAAAACCTTTCCGAATAAAAATAGATCATTCTTGTATTTACATCATAATACAGCAAAAACTTCGAGTTTTTTGCCAAATTTGATTTCGTGACATTAGAGACCCACCAAAAAAATTGATGGCTCACAAATGAACTATCACAAAGTGTAGACCCCACGAGTATGCTTTGATGAATGGACTGACTCTTGGACCCACTTGTTGCCAACCCCCCTTGTTTTACATTTCATAATCTACTTCGACACCGAAGTAAATCCGCATAATTTCCGCTAAGGCGTTCATCAAGTTTGGAAGATATTGGGCGGGAATATCCAACGGGAATTCCTCACACCCAATAACTCCCGGTCGTGGAATTCGTTTTAATGTGATGGCATCATATTCAACGAGACTAGGATCATCCAAGCTTTTTCTCATCACTGCACGATGTGAGGTCAATACAGTGTCTTCTCCCACAACAAAGGTCATATAAGGCCATTCTGGAAAGGGGTGAGGGTCGATTTTATCACTCTCCATATCATTTATGGCGATGACAAATTCTAAACAAATTTGTGGTAGCAGGTTATTCCTCTGCCCACCGTCTAAAATCCAAGATCCTGAGATGGACTTGAAGAACTTGAGTTTGATGCCAAGCTTATTTTTCTTCTTCTTCAATGCCTTTGACTTGCTCACTGTCCTGCAAGTTTTGGATTTCTTCTTTTCCGTTTGTTCCCTCTCCTTTTTGGTCTCGTAATGTTCCAGATGCATTTGGTCCTGGCATTGTGTCTCCAGTTGGTTCTCAAGCATTGGTCCTCCGACTATAATATCCCACATATCTTCCAACTCGTCGGCCGCTTCATCTTCAGATATGTCAATTGTTTCAATTGTTTCACACACTTTAGTTTTAAGAGGCACAATGTCCTTCACATCTCTATGATCTGATTCAATATCTTCCTCATAGAACCCTTGATCTGTATCAGACATATTGGATTCAACAACTTTCAAGCTCATATCATCATGGAGCTCAATTCTGTGTTTCTAACCTCCTCAAGTGTTTACGTAAGACTGCCAGTCCCAGCCAGGCTATGGCTGAAATTGGTGGCTCGTGGGCTAGCTGCCAAAATTAATACTCCCCATTGGGCTGGAGCTGGGGGCACAGATCATATAATGGCTGTAGGTACTGGCGTAGCTGACAGCCAGGTGCAGGATATTGTTTATTGATTAGTCCACTCCAACACCAATTGAGGCGATTGAGGAGTATTGGAATAAAGGAAAAAAAAACAATTGGCAAGAGTAATTAACATGGTTAAGAATGAATCCACTACGCAATGAGCTTGCATTCACGGGGGAGTACAACGAATTGCTTTCTTGAATGTTACGATTGTTGGCAATTCACGAACATGTTGCGGTAATTGATTCCATGTAGAAATAGAGCGCACACAGAAGGAATTTTTACGAGCCAAAGATCGTGCAAAAGGCAACCATAACTCATTTCGAACTGAGGCCCTCGAGTTTCGAAACATTTTATCTTTAAGGTAGGAAAAGCCAGGCTTATCATTTTCGCCCAGTTGAACATCGACAAGACCAGACATGATCTTGTACATCCATATAATATCAGTCTCTTTTCGCCTTTCTTCAAGTGTAACCAGTCCTAACTTCAAGAGACGGTCAGAGTACTGTTGTAGTCCACTATCAAATCCACTGATATTTTTTGTAAAACGTCTTTGTATGGATTCAATTCGAGCTACGTCCCTCTTAAGCACTGGGGCAAAAGCTGGGCATCCACATTCCAGGGTAGGAATTACGTAAATTTTGAACAGGTTGATCATCACGGCCTTACATTAAGTGGTAAAGTGTCTCCTGAACATTCCCACTAAACGGTTAGCATTAGTGCATATAGACGAGACATGTTCATCGAACCTCAAACAGTTGTCAATTAGAACTCCCAAATCCCTATGCGTCCCGGTAGGACTAACAGTTTCACCAAACAGTTCGTAATTCATGGGGACATCAGATTTGCCAAAACGTTGCACTGCGCACTTTTGGACGTGAAAACTCATCTCATTTTTGAGGGCCCAACTTTGGATATTTATGATGTCGCCCTGTAAGAGATCAGCCTGACGGGGGTGATCAATTTTACGAGACAGTCTCGTCAGCAAAAAGACGCAATGAAGATTCGGCCGAAACGTTGATATCGTTCACAAAAATTTGGAACAACACAGGCCCCAGCACGCTACCCTGTGAAACACCAGAAGTGACGTCGATCCACTCAGAGGTAGCACCTCTAACCATCACTCTGTTTCCTCGGGTCAAGCCAAGTTTCGATCCAGCTTAGCAAATGTCCGCACACACCAATTCTCTCAACCTTTTCCATTAGAATATGATGTGGTACAGTATCAAATGCTTCAGAAAAGTCGAAGTGAACCGCATCAAGAGATCCGTCCTCGTCCAACACGCGTGAAACCTGATCGACGTGTTCCAAAAGGTTCGTAGTGCACGATCTCCCAACCCGAAATCCATGTTGTTGCTTCGTGATAAGGTTGTGCTCTTCATGTGTAAATGAAATATGAAAATGTTTACAAAAGTATGTTACGTGGTGAAAAAGTTAGGTGTCAATTACATCATGTCAAGACTGTTGGTAAGGTTTGCTTTCTTTTAATGTTAGCTTTTTAGTCTTATCTTCATGAATTTTCACGGGTTTGACCTTGAATTGGACTAACGATCTAGTTATAGTCTGAACTGCAGACTACTGAGGCTAGTTTTTTAGACGCAAAAGATCGATCTCAAGATCCTACTTTAGTACTATAAGTCCGATCTTGAGATCAATCTTTGCGTCTAAAAAATTAGCCTCTGTAAACCAGAAATGGTGCAGACTAGAGCTGTGCATCGGATCCGAAAGGTCCCCAAAATCCAATCCGAACTTGATTTCTTTAATCCGAATCCGAATCCGAATCCGACAGCTTCCATTCAATCCGAACGAATCCGAATCCGAAAATTTGCAACTCAATCCGAACGAATCCGAATCCGGAAAGTTTTGCCTAATCCGAACGAATCCGAATTCGAAAATCTTCTGCCCAATCCGAACGAATCCGAATCCGAAAATTTGGCGCAAAATCCGAAAAAAATCCGAAAATTTGGCGATAATCCGAAAAAATCCGAAATTTTTTAGCTCAATCAGACATTAATTCAAAATTTTTTTGCTCATTCCGATTTAAATCTGATTATTTTGTTATTTTGGCCTAAATTGGAAATAACAACACTATTTCAACTAGAAGTGCTCAGAACACAATCTTTTAATATAATCTATTTTATTAATAATTCCACATTAAGTCTTGATTTTTTTACCTTCTTGGCATTTTCCAGGAAAAAATAAGCATTTTCTTGTTTTTATGCAAAATATTTCAGGACAATTAGAGCAAATTAATGAATAGCACAATAGAATTTCCCAAAATGAACCAAATATGTTAAAATGTTTACGAAAGGATATAATTTCAAAAAATCACAATCATACCAACAGTCAAATGCAGAAAAAACTGCGTAATTAAATGGGGTAAAAACATTTTTATCTTTAAGTCAGTTTGGTGTCAAGTGGGCTGATATTTACGCACTTAATTGTAATCCAGGGGTGAATACTTGGCAAAATCTTTACTTAATTCAAATAGGATGGTTTTGCTTTAAAGACGTTTTGTAACTTTTTTTTTCTACGTGTAAAAAACCTTTCTATGATTCTCTTAATATAGAAATATTTGATCTGCAAATGCTATTATTAAATTGGTAAAATCTGAAACATTATAATACCCTGTGGAGTCATTAAAAAATTCAGAGTTGAAGGCAGGAGATTGCATTTAAATCATAAAAAAGGTCTCATTATGAAAATATTGTGAATTGAAATAAGAAAGTAAAATGAAAATTTCGGATTGGTTTCGGATTATGTCGGATCCGAAAAATATTTCGCAAATCCGAATCCGAATCCGACAGGTTTTGGCGAATCCGAACGAATCCGAATCCGAAAATTCGCGCTTAAATCCGAACGAATCCGAATCCGAAAATTCGCGCTTAAATCCGAACGAATCCGAATCCGAAAATTCGCGCTTAAATCCGAACGAATCCGAATCCGAAAATTCTTGCGTCAATCCGAACGAATCCGATCGGATTCGGATCCGATCGGATCCGACTTTTCGGATCCGATGCACAGCTCTAGTGCAGACTGACGCAGAACACTTGACACTTGACACTTCAAGAACAGGAAGTGGGGCGTACTGCGTGGGAACTCACTGTGGATATGATTAAATATAAAAAATATGCCTACAGGCTATCCATTTTGCTACTTGATGATGAACCCAATGGTTCTATTGTTCTTGATAAGTCAAGCCAAAGAAAAATTGTTTGAGAAAAATCAATGAGCCTGAAAATTCCACCTGTACAAAACAACAAGATCAAGGCCAATGATAGAGCCCAAAAAGGCGCCAATACTGATAGGAGAATCTTGGGAGTTTTTTCAAACCACAAACAACGTAAAAAGTTGCTCAAAATTTCAAATCCAAGCAAAAATTAAGGCCTCCATTGAATCTATTCAGCGTTAGGCCGATCTGATTCTGCCTTCATTTCTCAAGTGTGACGAGTTTTCAATTGAAGATCGAGATTTCACTTGTTCAAAAATAATGCGATGGTGTCAGTCAACTACTTTTATGCCTTGATTACATCTACTTATTTGAGAACTAATCAAAAAAGTTAACTTTCGTAGTTTAGTTGATATGCAAAGCAAATTGAATGGTTATTTGCGGTATTTTGTTTTTCGTATTTTGTAGGTGCCTGTTGCTTCTTCAGTACTTTGTGAGATCGCGGACATACAATTGTGCTGCGCAGGTGGACCGAAACTTGAATAGCTCAAAGGTGTTAAAAAAGGAGGTGATTCTGATATTTTTGGTGACTACATACGATGTACTAGTACAAGGATGACTCAAGCCAGGATTACTTTCAAAATACGCACTGGGTCCGATTAGTACAATGGAAATTCAGCGGAACAATATATTTGTTGCAAAAACCTCACATTTTTTATTTATTTTATTTATTTCATTTGTAAGTAGCATATGCACTTTTTAGTGATGGTTTAGTCTTGTTTCTCCTTTTATATGGGAATGTTGCTGATGAGCCGAGCAATACCACTTTTGAAAACTCCAATTGACTTTGAGGCTCGAGTTTCCAATGGCACTGTGTTCCACAATTGGATGGCCAGCCTTACAAAGGTCGATGATCTTCCTGGAGCGTAAATGTCCTCTCTGCTCGAGCCTCTTGTTTCTCTTCCGATGCCAACCTCCCTCCTCTTCGAAGAGATCGTCTGGAACAGTCCATCCAAACCCCCCTCACCCCAATTTAGCGCTTTCCAAACCTCGATGAGGGTTGTACGGGCCGCTTGTTGGTTTAGGCTGAGGAAACCGGATCTCTTGTGAAGCTCTTCAATTGTTGTTTTGTCCTCTAATTTCAAACCCAGGAACTCGCGTAGCACTTTGTTCACTAAGACTTGAAGGTGGTCTTGGCAACCCGATCCGTGTGCCCTCTCCCCATTTTCCAATCGGATGTTAAAGTAGATGGGCATGCAATAACGAACCTTGGACATAATAAGGGAATCAATCGCTGGTTTAAGGCTCTTTCGCGTAACCTTCGAGAGTAAACGACGTATTTGCCCAAGGCCATTTCCCAGATTTCTTGCCACACAGTTTATATGAGTTTATAATGAGAAAATATGATTTTAGTACAATGATCGGACCCAGTGCGTATTTTTGAAATCTGTCCTGAAGTACAGTGGTTCCTGACTAGTATTGCGACGTACCAACGTGTTTGAAAATGCGCTAAAAAGTACACGGGCTTCCTGTAAGAGTGAAATAAAAAAACAACTTTTCACCAAACCTCACATTTATGTCGGAGGGCCAGACCTAATCAGGGTTCAAACTTTATTTGTAGACCAATTTGAATCAGCCCTCTTGTCTCGCTTGACTAAATGAACACGTAATTTGTTTTTAAAAAATTTACACGGTTCTGATTTGAGCAAACTCATAAGGCGCTTTGATGATCGGTATCGAAGGACGCACGTTTGGAATTTTTATGATTACCGCTCTGACCCTGAAATACCGTTCCAACGCGGCCAGCCGTCCAAATTAAAGAGTCGTCTTGCTTTAGTTCAAAACAACAAGAGCAACTTACGAGAGCGAAAAACCAAAAGATCTTTCATGACTAGCATCAGAAGATGTTTGAACGATGGTAAAGGCAACCAATCAACAAACCCACCAATCGATCAACCATGGGAATCCAGACCAAAGTCAAGAAACAACTAGATTCAACACGCAAGCTAAGTGAAAAAATGTAAGAATGAAAGCACCAAACACTGACACCGTTCCAAAACATTTTGAGAAAAAATGCCACAACATCAGAAACTTTAATTGTTGGAAAGATTTCACCTCTATATCAGTATGACCCGATGGAAGTGAACAAAATGATATGCCATGGACAGAATCAAGGCTCAATGTGACCTACCCTACACCATACTGTTGATGAATAAATCCCTGATAATTGGAGTTTTTTTTGATGATAAGCTTACAAAATTTCCTTTTAAAACCGATCTTCTTTGGACTATAACATGATTCATCCGATTTCAATTGGCCTAAATGGTTTATGGGGTCCTTAAAGTCATCACTCCTAAGTGTTGTTGAAGCGTCAAAAGTGATCTAATGTCTGCAAAATTGCTGCCTTGTTGTCATTGGTTGAGCGGGCTCAATTCTGAACCAATCCCTGACTTAACTTAGATTAGTGACCTCACTGAATCGTTGGCTAATCGATGAGGTTGTGCTCTTCATGTGTAAATGAAATTTGAAAATGTTAACATTTTACATTAACATGTTAAAATCTTAACATTTTACATTAACATGTTAAAATGTTAACATTTTACATTAACATGTTAAAATGTTAACATTTTACATTAACATGTTAAAATGTTAACATTTTACATTAACATGTTAAAATGTTAACATTTTACATTAACATGTTAAAATGTTAACATGTTTAGGTCGACGGTAAAACCGTCAATGAAAGTGAGGTTATGTATGGCTAGTTTGCTTGGAGATCAGTTCTCTAGTGTATTTTGAATTACGAAAGGTGTAGGAAAAACAAGCCATGAATCTAGTAATGATGCCATCAAGACTGGGATTGATAGTCAGGATAATCAATTGGAGGTTGCAGATCAAGATGCTTTTGAGGTCATCAAGAGCTTGAAGCTCTCCAGTTTGTCTGAATCCGATGGTGTGACATCACAGTTTCCTATAGAGGATTTTAAAGTAAGCTTGAAAAATTCGCTAATAGATGGCGGGCAAGGTTGGGCAAGTAAAGAGAAAAGACTTGCGAGCTTGTGCTTACTGACTGACTTACTGACTCTTTCACGCCATCGATTGGCGAATTTTTCAAGCTTGGTTTAAATCCTTTATTGAAGTCTTACAAATTTTTGCCCCTGTTTTCTCTTTATGCGTCGCATTGTGGGTTAAGGTAATAAATAAGTAGAGCTGAATATTTTAGGCACTGATTTTTGGCAAAATAGGCACATTTTAGGCATTGTTTAGGCACTGCAAAAACTACAAATTGGGTGTGATGTGATCGTTTTAAAGACTTCCAACTTTTCAGGATAGCATGGATTGAATTGACAATGAGAGTTTGTCGCAAATTTTCCTCAGTGAAACCCTGTGTTTGAGCCTAGCTATTGTGTGCCGAGAGATAGTGAGTATAGTAGGTAATAACTTACAAGAAATCAAGAGTGAGATGTGTCCACATGCGACTTAAATCCAGTCGGATACGGATGTGTGTATTTCAGGTGATTAATCAGCTTATTTCTTACTGCCTTACCTAGGATATTTCTGCCCTCGGCCCTGATGTGGGCTGTTACACGGAAATCGAAGTCAGGTTTCTAGCTTAGAAAACCACCCCGCAATGCTAAGTGCAACCTCGCGTGATTGAGGTTACGTGGTAAAAACAAACGTACCGTGAAATCAATCAACTTTTAAAAACTCGCCTAAGCTAACGGTCACAACATATGATCCCAAAGCCTAGCCCTGCAGGGCCTTAAGCCTAATCCTAAAACTGTGTTGCAACATACACTTTGCATATTTATCTATGCCGAGACACTGAGAATCCGTGTGCCAACTTGGACTTCTAGGTCCAAGAGCGTACCGGCCCGTCCTAAAGACTGCCTGGAGTTTGGTGATTCCCCGTGATTCCCGTTTAGAGAAGTCTCATCAAGCTGTAGCAACCCCATGCTTTTATTGCAAACACAAAACATTCGCTACGTTTGTTTTTACCACGCAACCTCGCTCACGTGAGGTTGCACTTAGCATTGCGGGGTGGTTTTCTAAGCTAGAAGTCAGGTTCCGACACCCTGTCTTTAGTTACTCAATACTACAGAAGCTCTTGTAAAAGAAGAGAAGTCTCATTTCGTGTTCTCGTTTCTGATTGGTCGAGAGACGAGGAGGAAATAGAAGGAGGGAAAAAATCCAAACAAACGAGCCGCAAGGGCAAGAAATCACTCCCCTCTGAAGTTTTCTCATTTTCGGTGAACTATACATTATTTAATAGCAAATGTCTTGTACTTGAACCGTGTAGGTTTCTTATTATGTTTAATGGAAATAACCTTATGTTAAGAGAAAACTACTACTTTTCACGTGCAGCCACTAAATTCCAATAACTAAGGGCGATTAATCAAGAGACTTTGCTCAGATATTCCAACACAAAGTAACCCTATTTTTCCAGGAAATAGTGGAGCTTGTTAGACGAATGGAAATCGAAAGTGTACTAGGAGCAGAGGTCCTATAGATTGGAAGCATTCCGTTGGGTTGAAGATGTTCCAAAGATTGAAGATGCTACAGAGATTATAGTTGTGCTAGAGATTTAATTGTCATAGTTATCACGGAGGTCGGAGTGATTCCGGAGATTAGATATTGCCTGAAGAATAGGTACTTTTCAGAGATGTTTCAAAGATCGAAGATTAGCTGGAAGTCGTTTTTTTCCATGGGCGGCAACAAAGGCTGCAAAATTTCTCTTGATATCAATTTGATCCACTAAGTAATTATAAACATGCAAGAACACACATGTAAGCCATGATCTTGACATTACTTTAATCTACAACTACATCTAGATCCTTTAATTTTAAGAACCCGAGATTTCCTTTGTTCTGGATCCTTTGGGCGATGTATTTCTTAGCCTTTACGCTTATGACCTAAAAGCTATTCTGTTTTTGGATTTTATACACCATTGGTTAGAGTTCTTTTTCTGCGTTTCGAAAGATCATTCCAGTAAGGGATTTATAACAACCTTCCGTTCACGCATTTTCCGATTGTAACCTATTCCGAATACTAGTTTTCCGAATCTGATATATGTCCGATTAGTCAAAAGTACGATTTGTGGCTTATTTACCCGATTTCCGAATAATCATTTGTGTATCGTCGGAAAAAAATCGAGGTAAATCGGAAGAATCCAATTGTTCCAAATTGGGGCTCTCTGTGGAGTTAAGAGAAAAGAGAATTTGAGTGACCCATGGTCCGGTGAGAGTGAGTCAAGTGATATTAGTAGACTACTGTATTTTACAAAGAATACACGCACAAATATATCATACACAGGATCGAGTGCCCAAGCAAGCGGAGATCATACATTTGCCCCACCACCCCACCTTCGGGGAAATAATCGGCCTTGAGACATGGGAATGGCTCGGAGACGTGGCAGGATATGATATATATGTAGTTACACCCGTAATCTGTCGCAAACGTCCAAGTCCGAATCAACAGCCACAAAAGTCTGGCACCATCCACAAGAGCCAGTAATACGACGACGAGGGCCATTAATGCGGACCGGCTATGTCGGGGTCACTAGAACAGCGGACGCGAGGTCTGCCAAGCAAACTGTTTGAAAAATCATTCGGGAACACACAAAGCAGATGATGTTTGAGCACATATTAGTTAATGAAAACGTTTAAACTGCACGGTATGGCCAAAAAGATTCTCTCAAGGATCCATATTCACTACATTGAAATGTGAGCTTCTGTCTTGTTTGGATTTTTTAAAGCTTAGCCTTTTCGCCGCCATGAATTTTCTGTCGCTAGTGTCTTGACAACGCTTCTTTTACAAGAGGTTCTTTACTCAATACGTGCTTGTACATGGAAAAGGATCGCTCCACTAGAGAGTCTGCACTAGTGATGTGACTTGGGCGCTTGGGCAAGCTTTTTTTCGTGACATCGTACACTGGGGTCGCCAATATACCTTTAGTGAAATGATATTCCCTTCTGCCTACCTATCTTCATAAACCAGTTTTTCATTACGAAGCACTGAAACGCGCCCCTGACTTTTGTAACTTTGGATCAGGGTTGCAAATTAACCTCAAATTTGTGTTTGCTCGAGTTAGTTAGAAAAGCACAAAATCTCCATTAGGTGACCCTCCCTTGCAACCTCCCGTGAAAAAACTTTCCCAAGCCTAGATTTCGCATCACTAGTCTGCACCAACTAGTTTTTGTTTACAATTTCAAAACCTGTTTAACACGGCCAGTAGGAGTTTACAGTAACAGAGGCAGTGCCAAAGAAGAGCAAAAATTCCTTTTGGGCACAATTTTGACAAAGTGGACAAAAGTATATGGTAAAATGTAAACATTAAAAGAAAATGGGTATGGAACCGTTTCGGGTCTTCAAAAGATTGCGATCTTTTCCCAAAAAGACACTAGTTTAAACAAAAACCCATTTTAGGTACAATTTTGACCAAAAAAGGCTAACTAGGCAAATTTTACCAAATATTGGGGCTTTAGGTAAAAACCAAGGTTTTAGGCATTTGCCTGAACTATTCAACCCTAGTAATAAGTTTCCCTCCCCATTAAAAGTAGCTCATGTTGTTCCAATTTCTATTTGTGAAGATAAGTCTCTTCCTAACAATTACAAGGCCATTTCCCATGCACAGAAATAAATAAGAAAAAAAGAAAAAAAAGCAGACAGCCAATGAAACATGCGACCAATTACTAATTAGCGAGTGTTGTGATCCATGCTGTTGTTTTCTGCTCTTTCCTGTCCTTTATCCTCTCCTCCGTCCATCTACATATTCCCCCTATCAACTCGATCATGCTACACATGTGTACTGGTAAAAAACGTCTGTGATAATTTACGACTTTTTTACTGATAAGTTACTCACAGTACTTCTATACATGTGTAAGGGGGCTTAAGATCTTTTTAGGTTTATGCGTGTCATGATATTTTATCACGTATTTTTTAAAAAGAGTAAATATTTACTTTTCATAAGCCACTATGAAGAATGCAGTTTTGGGAGGAAACCCTCTTACAAGGTAAAAAAATCAATCATACAAGATCATTTCTTATCTTCTTTAAATTTGATATTTGGTTTCCTTTTTCTCGTTGTCAATGAATGTAGTTACTTGAAACCACACACATGACCGCTTAATTCAAGTGGTTTCAACATATTTGTTATTATTAGTGATGGACCGAAAGAGAGCGTAACCGAAATCGAAAGCAGCCGACTATTCAATCAACCCTGCCTTAAATGTCAGTGTTTACGCGCTGACAAGCGCCCCCTGTAATCAAATTGAAACATAGTTGTCACCTGGTGGAGTGAGTATTAGTGCCACCCTTACACAAAAGTTCAGGATTTTTTTCAGTAGTTTATTTCTTTGCAATGTCATTATGTTATCAAAGGCGCACATTTTGGAGAAATTTGATTGTTAAGAAGATGTTTACCGCTGTCCCCAAGAGTGGCACTACAAATAACCATCTGGCAACTATGTTTTGATTTGATCACAGGGGGCGCTGATAAACGCGTAAACACAGACATTTAAGGCAGGGTTACTTGATCATGAGTTCGATGTTGAGAAATTCTTCATTTAAAATAAATCTGAAAAATTATGTTTTTGATGTTGTTTTGATCAACTCCAGTTTGTTGCGCGTTCATTCTTTTTAGTGCATGTCTGCTTTCGATTTCGGTAGGCATAACCGAAACCCAAATTTTGGCCGAAAGCTCTTTCGTTTGACCACTAGTTGAAATGATACTACTATGCAACCATCTCTTCTCAAAAAGTAATGGTACTGAGGAATGTCATCCTCAGTTCAATACTATCTCCCATATTTCCTCGATTTTTGAAATATTTTGGGTGTTTCAAGGAAAACTAAAATAATTCCTTAAATACTGAGGCATAAAAAAAATCTTTTTAGAGCAAAATAAATAAGTGATCAATGTACATTAGGGTTTATCTAAAATGGATCAACCATGCCAAACTGTCAACAAAAAAGGGTTTTATACCAAACTTGCAGCCGTAACTACCGTCATAAATGCAAAAAACTGCGCCATCTATTGGGACAAATCGAAAATGCCACCGTTAAATCAGTCGTGAAGCGGGCCTTTAAAAACGACCTATCACATTAAATTTACCAAAAATATATTCTGTAACTTGGTGCACACCAGGGTGTGCACCAAGTTCCTCAGAAAAAGGAACAGTTCCCGTTCCTCCCTCCAAAGTGAGGAACGCGTTACTCCTTAATTCCTTTTGGAAAAAATGAGTGGCATTACAAAGTACAAATTACCTTTTTGAATAGGCATACATTTCCAGGATGATTGAAGGTGTGATTTTTTTGTTTTTTTTTGACTTTTCTTTGACCTTAAAGTTTAAAAGGTATCTGCTTCATGTTTGATGTTCAGTTTTTACGTTTAAGATTTTTTTTTTTTTCAGTTTTCCATAAATATACCTGTTCATAAAATTTGAAGGTATAAACAAGTATTTTAAGACAATGCCATTCAACACTTATTTCTATGCTTTTTGATTAGTTTTGAAAATCTAGTGATTTTATAGCTAACACGCTAACCCTTTGAATCCTTCGACTTTTGTTGTTGCAAAACTTTATGTGTAACTTGACTTAAAGATCTTAAGAATAGAAAAAGGGCAAGTGTTGCGGCGACACTGATCTCGCTCAGCTGATGACGCGTCCACGTGTAAAAATTCCAATTATCAACGATAAATACTTAAGGCCTTCTGAAACAAATCATTGGTAAGAGGCTTCACCCTGTTAACTTTGATATATTGTTAATGTATATTTTGTTATGTAGAAACTCGTCCTGGCAATAAAAGGCGAATGTCTCAATATGGTTTTGGTTGGGCCAACAGCAAGTTCTAATAATTTAAAGAAGGAAAATGGACTCATTGTAAGCAATTCTTATAATCCTGATTTATCAAAACATGTATGAAAAAAGTTGGACGAGAAACGAGTAATTTTTGGGTTTTTGAGCCCTTACAATTACATCAATTTTTAAGTGTAATGGGGTAATTGTTACTTTTTCGAAAAAAGGAACAAATTATTGTACTTTAATACTTGTAATTTCGTTATAACTACCCTGGTCCACACAGACCAAATTACCAAGCAATGGCGTTGTCAAAAAGTATTCTTTTGAATATCTGGCAGGCACATTTTTCAAATATTTTTGCCCTTTGAAGAAAATATGCATCAACATTTTGTTCCATAGATCCATAGATTCATCTTTTCGAAAGTGATGATAGTGTCAAGGAATAACTGTTATTCGAAAGTAATATTTATGGTGATTTTAATGCACTAATTTTCAATCTTTTGTTTGTACTGACTTTAGTCAGTAGTTCACTACGCTCCATTTTACTCCTTGGTACCCTCAATAATCAACCTATTGCGCATTTACTGATTAACTACGTGAGATTGTAAATTTACTTGGGAAAAAAATTGGAATCGGTAGATTCAAGTTTAAAGCTTAAGTACAATGTGACAGCAAAGTCGTGACCCCATGAAAGTGGGTTAAGGTCAAAATAAATTTAAAAATACAGGTGTGTACCCAACTTGTTTTTGTTGTCTAATAATGTTCAGCAATATTAGTCTTTCTAATTGGCGCTCAAATTATGGATGTTTTTGAATAATAGAGCGTGCGTACCTTGAGCAAGGGAGCCGTTCTTAAAAACAAAATGTTTGTTTAATAACGAGTCAATCAATTTCATTAATACTATGCCTGAGTATACCTAAACTGTTTTCTTCAAATGATATTAGTATAATTTAATCACAAATGTTATGTGTCACGAATGGTTCTTGATTTGGTAGGGGACTCTAATTCGTGACAACCCTGTTTTCTGCGTCTCTAGGTTTTTTAATTCATTAAGTCGATTTATCTGTTCATGTTTTCTGTAATTCTTATAACATCTGCTACTACAATATGTGAGATTCAATTAGTGATGGACCGAAAGTGCTGTCGGTTTCGGTTATGCCTACCGAAACCGAAAGCAGACATGCACTATAAAGGATGGAATTTGACAACAGAATCGAAAAATGTTTCGTCCAAAAACCTCTGAAATTTAAGTCTCCCGATTTTTTCAAAATTTGCGACTACCCAACATCGAACACATGGGCAATTTAATTTTTAAGGTAGATTTTGCACTTATACAATTTTGTAGTCAGCTGCTTTCGGTTTCGGTTTCGGTTATAAGCCCTTTCGGTCCATTACAAATATAACGTTTTCGGATGTTTAAAGATCTGTGTTAATTAATCGTTTGTTATTTTCAAAATTTAGACGTGGATCGAGTAGCCCCTTCAAACTCTATATGAAATGAGGTTGCCTTGAATATCGTGCCAGTTGTTGAATTTACGTACAATTTATTTTTCAAGGCTTGGAATAAGTTTTGATGGTAAAGATCGTGTTTTACTTGAATAATGGTGATATAATCGCAATAAGAATGATAACGATGATTGTTATAATCATAAGCAAAGTGATGATAATGATAATAATAATTGCAGAAGAACGAATAGTAATGAGTGGTCTGAAGAAAGTTCTTTAATTGAAGGGAAGAATCAATAACATAATAAAGACATTGAATTGATATAACACAGTAACATCAATGACATTAATAAATTATCTGATCGGGATGAAGCAGAATCCCGAGGGAAATGGGGATTTTAGAGGAGCAATTGACTTGTTCCATGATAGATTCCATTTCTTTTTTAAGAGGTGGGATTGGGGGATTCACAAGGGGAAAGATTGGCAAATTTTGAATGGACTGATCAAATCGAGGTTGGAGATCTCTTCCATCTGAGATCACGAACTATAAGAATCCGGAATTCAGCAATAGAAGGAGTCGTACTTGGTTTTCAAATACAATAATCATAGTATGTGTGTGTAACTTGAAAGAACAGGAATATGAGAATATAGAGCGAGAGAAAGAGAGTGAGAGGAAAAATCCGGTTTCTCCGATTCAGGGAGCCTGAATCTGATCTATCCAGCTCAGCCACTCAAAGTGGTTAGAAACAGAAAGAATGAATTTATAAGGATGTTCATATTTTTTGTCTTGCGTAACAGGGTTTTTGAGTTTCATTCATACTCTGTTAAGATGTGTCATGATGAAACCGCCATGATAAGGAAAGTGGGGCGAAATGTCCGCTTTAAAGTTGAGGAGGGGTTGTTTTTGGTGCAGAGAATTAATCAAGAGTGCGAAAAGGTGCGTAAAATAGTTTGGTGAGTTTGTTAACAGACGGTTCAAAGTGCATCGGAAGCGTCCTCAAACTCATGTCACAATAAACATCCAGATAAAGAGAGCGAGAGAGGTTGCGGAGAGATGTCCTGACTCAAACGCGCAGAGCCATCCGCAACACTGTTGGTGAAATTGCTTGCATAGCATGAAATTGAGAAAGCGGATAGAAATTGGCGGCTGAACGTTATTTGACTTCAAATACAACACTACCGGATAGTTGAACATCAAGGTTTAAAACAATGTTCAGAGGGCACTAGGCAGCCTAATCGTTTGCTCGGGGAGGACAGAGGAAGAAGATGATGGAGGATGAGACAGAAAAAGGCTTTTCAATCGATATTTTGTATCACATGGGAGCTAGAAATATCTTCCTGAAGAGAATGGGGATGAACAAAAACACCCATCTTGAAGCTAGGCCAGAAACAACTAGCTTCGAGCCGGTTTTGAAACAAGGCGCGAAAAAGTTGATGCAAGGGTGGTCGCCAGTCAAAGAAGGGAGTACCGTGGGGTTGAGGATGATAACATGAAGCACCAATAGTGAATTTCTTTTTTTTGGCTGGCTGTGGATCGCAGGGATATGGATTCGATTTTTTCCTTTCTATTATTATTGTCGTTTTGTGGGCTTTTCCTCGTGTAGCTTTAAGAACTGACGTGAACATGGCGGTGAAGGGTGAGCAAATGGCATGAAAACTTGGGGTTCAAAATAAGGCTGGTCACATTCAGTTTGGCCCATGATAACATCAAAAGTGGGGGAGGAGTAGCTGGGGAGTGACTGAGGTTCATATTTTTAGAACAAAGATATATATTTACGCAGGATACTTGGGATACAAGTGACGACTAATCCCATGAAAAAACGAGTGGTAAGGTCCAATTTTGAAAACGTTCAAGAGAAAAGGATTGAAATCGGAGCAGAGCAATGGGAAACAATGGGGAAAGATGTCCAAGACCACCACCCAACCACCACCCCCTTACAAATGACAAACATTGAATAACATTCCCCGTTCTCACGCCCACCCCTAACGGGATTGTTTCGAAGAGGTCTGGTCACACTGGTTCTCAAGTGCTCCATTCTTCCTCTTCTTACGTGACGTAGGATTGCGGCCAATAGGTGACCGCTTGTCCAGAGCTCACTGTGCCATCGTATAAGGGGTCGCTGCGCTAGATCGATGGAAATGGACATTTAACCAACGGCCATCACGGCGGTGCCAAACTCTCGTCTCTTCAGATTGTTGTGTGTGAGGAATGCCCGTCCTAGAATTCCAAAAGAAAAACTGTGAAGTCATCATTGTCATTCTTCCAAAAAGTGCCTTGCCAATCTATCTTGGCACAAGATTGCGGCATATCGACAAGTTGAAGTTCTTGTGGTTGCCACGTATAAATTAGGGCAAGAAAGCCTATGGGGTTTTGAACATTTGAGCATATTTATAAAAAGATTATTCCAATCATTTATAATTCCATTTTTATCCAGCTAGAGCCTTTCTAAAATCGCGTTTAAATGTGGAAGTAAGAATAAGGTCGTTTAGTACTTAGTTTTTTCCAGTATTAGGGTATTATTAGAGTTTCATAAGACCTCGTGCTTTATAAATTTACATTTTGATCGGCGGGGAAAATAATTATCTTTTCCAGCTGTGATTGTAATATAACTATGTTGCCTTGGTTTTTAACACTGTGTCTTCACCTCAACAGAAAACATTTTTCTTAATCTTAGGTTATTCTAGCTTCTTCTCATCCATTCATCAAATTGTTACAATATTCAACCTTTGTCTCACAACAGAATTAAAAGAAAATTTGAAGATTTGACTTGAAATTTGAAGAAGAAAAATATTAGGATATTAAAATTGGCCTTTCAGTTCTCTACTTCCATTTTGATGCTGCGAGGGGAGTATGAACTGCAATAACTTTGCGTTAGAATTTAACGTTTCTCATTTTATGTTTTTTTTTGAGATGTTCGTACCGAACGTTTGTGTTTTGAGAACTCTCACAACCCATGACTAGGAAGGTAGGTTAACGAAAGCAATTCTTTGGCTCCAAATCTCTCTCCCAATCTTCTTGATTGGGATATCCTCGAAATTAGTTTCACTTAATACTCTGTCTTTTTTTGCTAAATGAATCAATCACAATGGCAACAGAAAGTATGGAAAGACTAATTTGAATAGAGTAGTTTCATTATGGTGCTTTTTGCATCGATTTTACAAATAAACTTTGTTTTTGTAACCAATTTGCTTTGTCAGCAAGTAGTGATTTCTCACGAATCGCCAAGAACACCCCATTAACATTTATCAGAAAAATATAGATGATGTCATGGATATCTTCGCTGACTAGGCCAAGCTCGACCCTCTCACCCAAGAAAGTAGTTTCTTTGCTGGCACACCCTGTACATTATGGAAGATATTTGGCTAGAACTTTTTGGGCTTTTTAGCCCTTCTCCGTTGAGGCTGCCCCTTTTTCTTCCTCAATTTGGAAACATTTTCGGGCTATTTTTCAAAGATTCCAGGTTTGAATTACAAAAGAAATGATTAAAAAGGCTCAGGTTGAGCCAAAATGATGTATTTGGAAATAGCTGTCATTTCTTGCCAACTGGAATTGAGACGCGTAACATGACTTAGCTGAAACTGTTCCAACGGTAAAGTTTGTAAACTTTTCTAATTTCCAAAAACTTTGTAGTATAGATACCCAAACTTATCTATCAGGAGTTGAGTTTAGAAACCTGGAAAAGACAGCTGTAGATTCGCTTTTTAAACAGCAAGGTTCTTCTCATTGTTTTTGCAGAGAGAACGCCTAGAGAACATCCATATTAATCTGGCAGCCAATATTGGGCAACCTAGCTCACTTTTTAAAGTACTGATTTTCATTTAGAATTTTTAGTAAAAAAGGACTTTGAAGACTTACTTGTCGATATATTGTAGAACTTTGACGTAGGCCACAGAGGCGGCGTCATCTCCAAGCAAATGAACGTGCGGATTCACTATGCTGACATTTTGGTGGGTGCGATTGGCTTTTGCTAACACTAAAAAAGAGTCTCAAATACAGGCTTTCAGTAGTTATTCAATCAACCCCGGTGTGTTACTTACCATGATTATCAAAGTAGAATTTATGAAACTCTAACCCCTCGACGAGATGTCCGAGAGTCTCAGGCTCAAAGGCTGTTATGTTCGGGTCACAGAGCCGGCTATAAGTATAAACCAATCATGCAGATTTTGAATTAGAAGACCTAGTTGATCAAGGGTTAGCTATTTCGTTCCAAGTGCCATGTGCGATTTTAGAGGAGGCAAATAGTCTTTACAGATATTTCTTTCCGGGTACAATGACACAGACAGACATAACCAAACAATGCCAAAAGTAGTGAGTAGAAGAAACTGGATATACATACGAGTAGGATTCAAAGTCTCCCGAGCTGATTGCGTCAAGGATGAGCTCAGTGCAGCGGACAACTTCTTGCTTTCGAGCTAAAATAAAACTTATAGGTTAACTACAAACTCAGAACTATCTTTAATCTCCTTTAAATTTGGAGAAGGGAGCATCGAATGTTTGTTAGGACGAATTGCCATTTTGCTTGTGATGCTTTTGAGCAGAAGAAGGTGCGTAGATGTGCATTTCTTACCTAAGGAAACTGGATCGCTTTGACTACCAGAGTTCCTCAATTGCACTGTACTACTTCTAACGTGGTTCATCTTGGCGTCTGCAAAACACAAAAAGATACAGGGCATCAAATAAGAGGCGTACATTCACAAGCACATGAGAATGACAGAAAAGTGATCCTCAAATAACTCAAACGAGAGGTTGATTAGGTTTCGCAGAGTTTGGATCAAAGTGTTGCGAGAAAAAAAGATTGCTTTAAATAACTCTTTGAAACCTAGTTTCACGTTTTTTTTCTAATCTGAGTTAAGTGAGTGCTAAGTGTTTCATAAATATTTCTGTCTTCTTATGATCTTGTGAGTTAAGTGGGAGAACATTGTTAGGTAATTTGAGTGATGTCACAATGCTCTAATGTTAATCAACTTGTGAATCTCTCATGTTGAGAATAAACATCCGTCCATGGTGAGTGACTTCTAGCAACATTCAAATGCTACAAAACACAGCACAGGAGAGGGTCAAGTCACAAGGTATAGATACTATAATGGCATTGTAACGAACTTGGGCTACTTTAGTGGTGGGGTTAGTAAAAATCCCAGAATTGTGTCTGTATATATGTATGAAAAAGCTTCAACCCCATCAACAGAAAGGTACAGGAAGAAGGCGAATAAATCCGAAACCTATAAATGCATACTATTAACATTTCAAAGTATTTGTTGACCCTTTTTGAAAGATGGACAAGAAGAGTGCAAAAAGTAATGTTGGTCCCAAGTGAACAAGTTCTAAACAATGAATCTACTTTGACCTCTTCTAATAGTTTTAGATCAAGGTGTTTTCATCATGTATCCTTGAGTGCAAAGCAAAATGTCAATCTAGTGTTCTGCAACAATGAAAATTCTCACGAAGCTCTAAACTTTTGAGCACTAGAACATTACCATGAATGATAAGCAATAACTCAATGGTTTTCGTTTTGTGTTCATTCTATAAAGTTACCAACAAATTGAAACTTCCTAATTAAACTGTCTTATTCAAGGAAATGGTACAATCCAGGGGAAGGTTCAGTTTAGGATCGTGTCAATGGTGCATGTGTTAAGAGCGCCTGTAACGCCTTATGGACAGGGGAGAAAACAGGAGGTAGTCTCACTCATTGGCAACGCTGAAGGAAGAAAAACAAAGTTTACTTGTGTTATTTTGAGCTATGGGTGACGGCCTGCTTGCATTCTGGTTAGCAATGCCACCTGCTGCCTTGGTCTCTTGTCCAGGCTGTGGTGGTTGTGACGACTGTTGCTGTTGTTGTTGAGCTGCAGCTGCCAACACTGCCGCTCCAAGTGGGTTAGCCTGCTTGGGCTTGTTAACTGCAGTGCCAAATCCGGCTAAAGCCTTGGACATGAGCCCACTGGTGGCAGGTGAGGGTACATTTTGAGTTATTTGAGCACTTTGTTCCTTTTGAGCCGGCGTACTGTGATCTGGGAGGGAAGATACAAAAAGAACAACAATACAACTAGCACCCCTAGTGTTTACATTTGTTACTAATCCTCCTAGGTGTCCTAGCTTCTATGTGCTATATGAACTGGTACCGTATCAAGCTACTTAATCATAAGAATCTCGTTCTTTACTTTTTTGGTTTGTTTCAGTCTCCTCTTCCAAGAGTTCCTCTAAAATTAATGGAGAGAAAAAGTGGTCAGATCACTTGCTTTGACCATATTCTTTAAGTGATACAGAAATTCACTCCAGGTTTGGGTCCTTACCTAATTTCCCACTGAGGCCCACTATTTCACGCATAGAGTTATACACGTTGGGTCCTGCTTTCCCTTGAGATGAAGCCGCCATTTTCTGATCATACCCTGACGTCTACCCAACCGAAGCACTACTTTTTAAAGTCTATCAAGTCTATCACTATTACAATGTCACTAGGGCTCTCTACTCCAACAAAGTTGAGGTAAAATTAGATGATAATATTTGATAGCAATCTTTCTTGCTCTTCCCACGCAAAATGTTTGAAGGAATGCGTGTCTCACTCCACCTGCAATACCCTAGGAACTGATTTTCCTTTTGTGTTCAGGAGACCTTCACCTTCAACAGCATTTTTTTTACTTGATGGGCAGACCTCAAGAACGGAATGGAGAAAACAGGGAAGACACTGGATGTTCAAGGACACTGTCTCATCCTCTCTCTCAATTTCTTACTTGGCCAATGTGTCTCTCGAGAAAATTTGAACACCTTGTTGAACCTGAAAGCTAGCCCACGAAGTCCGTCATATCTGATGAAAACTTTCACGGTGCCGATTTTCCCAATATGAAAGGAAAAGACTCCCAACCTCCTTATGACACTATGAAATATGAATACATGCAACCACCGAAAAGAATAATTTAGTTCCGACATCAAAGGGTGAGATTGATTTCTTAAAGGTGTTCTGGATCTACACAAGATGGGGTCAAAAGCGCTTTTGAGAAGGTCGATTGTCAATCTCAAGCTATCACCACGAAAGCCTTTTTGTCTTTGGTTGGATATGTTTTTGAAAAGGAAGCCCAGTCTGACCTTGGGGAGGTGTGAAAATTGATACCCCGAAGTGATCAGACTGATCTGGATGGGCAAATAGCAAAGATGCAGGGTTATTGTACAAGAGATGCAACAAATTCGGTCTAGCGCAACTCTAAGTCTACAAGTACAGTACAGTAAATCCCCCACTCATCCCTATTGAATCTAAATGAAAGTGCAATAAAGAAGTGTTGAATGCTCCATGATTGTTGTCCTTGGAGAAAAAATTGCTGAAAAGTGTAAATTTTTCTTCTTGAGGTTTTGTGACAATTGAATTTGTGGTTCCATGTTTTAAAACGTAAGAATTATAAAAGGATATCGTTCTGAAATTGAAACCGTAGGGATGAGTTTGAGAATGTTGTTAACCACTGCCATGGTCTCAACGCCGAATGCATTTCCCCAATAATAGACTTGGTGCTTCTTTACCTTCAGTACCATCTCGTGCTATGACAGTGGACGAGCGATCAACACCTTTCTTATCATCTATAACGGGGAAAGGGATTGATATCATTTAAAAAAGGCCTTGGGTCCACAAAGTTTGCCATTGTCAGTGATTTGATCATTGACACGTCTTCCTAACCTATTGAATGAGCAAGCCTACCTTTTGAGTCGTCATCCTCCAATGTGGTGGAGCTATCCGTAGACTCCTTGACTTGGGAACCATCTGATTTGCCCTTGCTGGCAATGGAGCGAGCTGTAAAAAAGATGGCGTGTTATCAGTTGACATGATAGGAGTGATATGACAAATAAGTGCCGCTTTGGGCTTTTACTGCCTAAATACTCCCACGATATCTCTGGTACTCTAAATAAATTTACATAGTAAGGAGCCTTACTGCCAACTTTTGTGATATAGAGAGAAATAGTGAGGAGAGCGGAACTTTATTTTGCGCCCCCATGAACCTTTTCAACTATTTATTGGTGAATACCGCAAGGGTGCTTGGTCTCTTTCGTACTACAAAGGTGCTTTTTTCGATCATTACTTAGTCACCAGAAGATCCAAACGAACCCTTGGAGCCACCTGAACCCAAAGAGATATGTCCAAACGAGCCTAGAGAGTTTAGAAACCATACAAAATCAATTGGTTTTTTCCCCACTAGTCATTAAGTAGGATGAGTGATTCCCGAAGGTATGATATGGTAACTTAATCAAAAAAAGGATTCCCTTACTGGAAAAGTTCCTGGAGACCAACATGGTGGTCAGAATAGCTCCCTTGAGCTTGCGACGGGCATTGAACTTCTTCAAGCAATCCACCGTCTCTTGACGGTGTACCACAGAAGCAACCCGATCTCGGTTCTGGAAGCAAAAGACCACAATTATGATTGCTTGTTACTGCATTTGTTTCCTGTGGTCGAGTAGTGGCTTACGCAGATCCATGGGTGCTTCAATGCCTCCTCGGACTTGATCCTCTTTTGGGGATTCACGGTCAACATTTGGTTGATCAAGTTCTTGGCCTCAGGAGTAACCGTGTCCCATTCAGGCGACGGATACTGTAATAATTAAGGTAGATTGTCAGGAGAAGATGTCAACCAAGTTGTGCCACCGAAACCAAAGGCTACTTACGTCATAAGCACCAGCTTTGATTTGCGCATAAAGCCGGTGCTGATCCTCATCCCAAAATGGAGGATAACCGACCAAAAGGATGTATAGAATGACACCACAAGCCCAAATGTCGACAGCTTTGCCATAAGGCTCCTTCTTCAACACCTCCGGGGACAAATACCCGGGAGTGCCAGCAAAACCTGGAATGGGAGAAAATCCACTTTTGGAACCAACTCTTCATGTCAAGATCAAAGTGACAAAGTGCCAAACTCAGTAATGAGGTCTTGGCCTTGGCAACACCGATCCTTTCCCTCCAACTTACCAAACCACGCCTGCTGGTCACCCTGGACTTCGATGGCCAATCCGAAATCAGCAAGCTTGACAGCTGCACCCTTCTGCTTACTGGCCAACAAGAGATTTTCAGGCTGAAAGGAAATGGAAACAATCATGTATGGGAAATATTGGAATTTGGCTCACACTTTGAGATTGCTATTCTTAGAATGGCGTGCTCGGATTAGAAGAGGAGCTTATGTCATGAATACTCAAGTTGTGGATCTGACAGTTTAAATCAACCAAAAGTAGGGAGACAAGGACGAGAGCCAAGCATCACTTGTGACTTCAAAATCAAGAAGGAAGGCAATTTTGGAGGCTTCTTGAAAGGTTTAAACGGATTCCCGGAATTAGAAAGGACCTTTCTTTTGAATTCCCCCGGAAACAACAATAGAATCTAATCTGAATCATTAAATCATGGAAGAAGGGATTGAAGTTATAGCCTTGAGAAGCGAGTGACATTGTTGCATTCTAATTCAGATGTTCCATCATTTGGAACTTTCATTCAAGGACCATTTTCTTACGTTGAAATATTCCTTTTTCATGGTTTGGACAGTTGTAGATAAGTGACCATTTTTTTCAACAAAGCAAACCTGTTCCATTACATTTAAGTGGAACAAGCTTGTCGTTCGTTCCCAGGATGAGAAAACTTGGAAACAAAGTGTTCTTTGGAGCTTGGCCATGGAACGAATTTGAGCTCTCTTCCATTCCAGAAGACATTATTAGTTCAGTCCATGTTTGAAGAGCTGGATTGACTTGAGAACAAGGGACGTCGACGGGAGGGAGAGAGAAAAAGAGGCCGTTGGGTGGTCGATATGCCAGAGACCTTCAGAGCAAACTGTTGCTTTCCTTTGGCACAATAAGGGTCACCAAGGCAGAGAGAGAGAGAAAGAGAGAAGAAAAGAAAGGGGGTAGGTACACTACCGTGTGGAAGGAAGGCGTCCACAAGGCCACCATGTGTACGCTAGATGACCCTGGGAACTGAAGGCAGCAAAGCGCCACTTGGTCTTAAAGCTACGTGGATGGGGAGGAGGCAATTATTGGAATAGACCTCTAAGGGTGCAGGATGTTCCACAGGTCCCTCTAGAATTGGGATTGGATCACCTCCCGGGAGTCTCAAGGGACCCCAATCATGTCTTTGAAATGAGTCCCCCAACGACAAATGCAGTTGGAACTTCTTGTTTCTGCCCGATTGATTTGTTGAGGTCTACTGTGTCTGGTTCTCACTTCTTGTGTGCGAGTCTCAAATTATTTTCCTTGAGTAAACTTGGGTTGGAGGGCGAAATTGAATCCCTTGTTTTTGCCTCAAGCTCTCTCACTTCCAAAACGGCGTCTAGATATTTGTTCAGCTCTGTTTGAGGACTTCTTAACGGGTTAATGTTTTACCTTGAGATCTCTGTGGACAACACCATTTTGATGGCAGTGGTTAACACTCTCTAGGATCTGTTGAATGCAATGGGATGCATCGGCCTCTGAATAGAATTCTCGAGCCACGATATCTTCAAAGAGCTCTCCACCGGTCACCCTGAAATTCCCGGGAGAAGCTGGTTAGTTTTCACCTTTTGCCGTTCAAACGCTTCATAGAGATGGACAGAGAGGAAAGAATCGCTGTTTTGTGCGCCATGTTCTCTACTTTCACCAAACTAAAGTTGCGTGAATAATGTCCAAGCTTGCCGGAATATCAAAAGACCTTTGCAAATTTTACAGCAAGTTTTTTGCTTTGGCCATGTTCATTTTCTTATTAGAAATTTGCTTGCTACAAACTCATATGTTATGAAAAATTTATCTGAAGCAAAGGTCAGAGAATAATAGTTGAAATGGCCTTTTCTGCATGTGTCTTCTCTCTATTTATCTCTATGCCAACGAGCTTCTTTTATTTCCATAAAGAGCAAGCAAGATTAGGACCTAATGGATGTTTGAACGTCATTACTTACAGGTCGAATACCAAGTAATGGAAATTCTCCTCTTGGATACTGTCGTGAAGTCGGACTGTGTATGTGTTTAGATGAGCAAAAATGGAAGGAGAAAGAGACCTCGTTAAAACATTGTGGATGGGTGTGGCCAGGTGAGAAGATCGCCGACGAACACATGACCTGTCCAAAAATAGAGCCGCAAGAATATCTTACATTGCCGACCAAAAGATCGCCCAAAAATTGCGTGAATTGACTTGCTTCGAAAAGCAGAATGAAAGGTTAGAGGTTATGGCAATATTTCGATGGCAATGGATAAGTCGGCGACATTTTGGCCACAGAGACTGAATTTGCCGGCGATGTTCTTACCTAGAGCTCTCGATTGGTTAGGATGGTAGATAAAGTTTTTACCTATATTTGGGTGTTGCAGTTTTCTGCAGATACGAGCCTCTCGTTCCAACTTTTGGAAGTCTGATCAGCGGTTGGAAGTAACAAAGAAAAAAGTTGAAGAAATTGTTTTTGCATTTTTACTCAATCCCATCCCTTCTTGATTTCACTTTCTCACCTCTGGCAGATAATTTCTTGGTATTGATGATTTTGGAGGCGAATTCCAAACCAGTCGCCTTTTGAACACATCGTCTGACAACTGAGAAGGCACCCCTGAAATTTGTAAGGAAAAGTTTGATTTATTTTCTGCTTTTTCCATGTTGGCATAACATGCAGAAACATCAAACTGTTTCTAAAGTGATCAAAAATTTCGATTCTAATTATAATCAGAATTGATGGAACAGGGCTTATGAAGGGCAATATTTGGCATTTTGAAATCTATGGGCTGAACATTTTGGCAACACTTTTATTAAAAATTTCTCCTATAAGCTTAAAATTTTAAAAAATTCTTATTCTGCCTTTCTCTAGCGCAGCAAATTTCATCAGTTTCCCCACAAGGAATACCATTTCTAGATTAAAGAACCCATTTGTGCTCTTCCTAAGAAGCAGGTATTCTAGCAATTTCCATTGACCTTCCATCTTTAAAGGTCTTATATACTGAATCCATGAATTTTGGCAATAAAGAATTGGATTCGCATCCTGAGGCGAGCAAAATGGCTTCATCACATTTTCTTGGGAATGCTAAACTTGTAGCGGTATTTTTGAGGCACTCTATTTTCAAGGACTTTGAAGGAGTTCGCGCACAAAGGAAAGGCTCTTTTAGCATGCAAATACTTAAATGGCTGAACAACAATAGAACTGGGACTGAATTTCCTTATTCGATATTGTTTCCAAGAGCTCTAAAACTTACTATTTTGGTTATTCACCTAAAAAAGAAAAACAAGTTTGAAAAATGTGTTTGAACCTTCACAATTTCATTGGCCCAATTCTGATTTTCCTTTGAATAGTTTTACACTGAATGCGACTCTCATGAAAGAAGGTGCAATGCCGAAATTGCGAACCTTTTTTGCAGCATTGCCACTTTAACAGGGCTCTTAAGGCCTTGAAAGAAGGTTCCATTTGCATCCGTTTCAACCAGAGTAAAATCTGGATACAATCTGGGAAGGTTCTTTCCCAAATTTACTAGTCAGGGAACACCCTGAATACCTAATGAATCAACGACCTTGAACGATTTTGAGGGTCTCTTTCGCACTTTCTGGCTTTGTATTGGCCTTTTGCTGCTCTCTTGGCTGACTTCCTCGAAGGCTGTGGATCGTCCACATCAGTCGAGTCTACTTAATGTGTGACATGAAATGGGACTTCCCGAGGAGAAAGTTGTTCCCCATCATTTCCTGCACACACACTCTCATCTCTCTTCTCGCTCTCGTTTTCAACCGAGTCTGGATTCAAACAGAGAGATATAAATACTAGACGCTCTTTGGCAGACATCAACGAAATCGTCAAAAATCGACATATACATCAAAAAAGGTAAAGTTTTACTCCCATGATAAGATTTTTTTAGGAGTACAAGAAAAAAAATAATGTTTTCTTCCAGAAAGCGTCAGTTTATAGAAAGGGATTCAGAGTTACTTAAAGTTTTCGGAATGAATTAGGGTGATAAGAATAATGTGGCTTTGAAGTGAAACTTCATAATAAAATCCATTTCATTGGGAGAGAACTTTTGGATTTTTTGTGAAAGTGCCCAAAATAGTTAAAAGTTACTTCGGCACATTTGGAAGCATTTTTATTAACACACATCTTGATGTCGCTTTCAATTCCAAAACTAATTTTGAAGATGTCAATCCTTGTCAGTTTTTGCCAAAACCAATCTTGAATCTTCAATAAACCAGTTTCTGTGCATTACTTCTTATTTAATGGTGATCAGAGGTGAATCACTAGTGTTGCCATCTTTTCAAAAAGACCTGTTGTGTTATGCTTTTGACCCAAAAACTGATGTGGTAACTCTAACTTAAAAAATTGTCCACTTCTAATGTGTTTGAAATTGGCATTGCTGCCATTTTTGAGTCAGATTTTATCCCTCTTGCCTTTGTGGTATCTGGATCTGGTTGTGATAACCTTTCTGACCCAAAAACCTAAACGAGGAACAAACAGATCGCAACACTGCCAAAAAACGAACTTGAAACACATCAGCAGTTTCCATAATGAATCCCTAACCTTGGAAAAATCGTTCTCTTTTTCCAAACTTACCCCTAAGAAAACCGGCTCTAGAATTTATATCTCTATGATTTTCGACGTGCCTCGGGACAAAGATGTCAAATACAAGTTTTGAAAAGGGAACATTTTCATTCCTAATCAGGTCTTTTATTGACTTGGTGCACTCGTCAAAAACTTGCCTTTTCCGATACCCGCGTACAAGTTCGATCAAAAGAGCTAGTGAAAAAAAAATATTGGGCGTGTTTTAGCTCTCTCTCGTTCAGACTATTTGGGAGGCTCTAATGGTTTTCTTTATGTTGCATATGAGCTTCACTAGATCAATCTTATGATTGCCCCCCTCCTTCCCAGATTCCCAATGTTTCCCAGTGTTGGCTTCATTAACAAATCTCTCAGACGCGCCCAAGATGTTTCTCAATGCATTCCTTGGGAACATGGATTGGAACAATCAACTGTTACCCAAAGAAGAAGAAGGTCGGTTGTAAAGAATTACAGACCTGATGATGATGACGACGACGACGACCCTTGGTCTCGTTAGTAATTAATTTGGTGACCCTCTCAAGGGATCCTAATTCATCATTGGATCTACAGAGAGCTGTTTGCTTGCTTCCTTCTCCAAAGGGCAAGACCAATATTTGGACAAGGACGTCTTGAAACATCTATCGAGTCATACGAAGACAGTTCAGAGAGATCTTACTGTTTGATTCACTTCAATTGAAGGTAATGTCAATCATCGAAGCTTAATTGAAGAGAGTCAGAAAAAACTGATGCACTTTTGAATGCAAATTTTTTTAGCAAGTGTTTAAGGGACAAAATGAGCTTTTTTTCTTATCTTTATTTTATCATAAAATTACACTATTTTTGCTGCTCAAGGTTGTCAAGAATTAGAGTCCCTTTCCAAATCAAGAATCACTTGCAACACATTGCATTTGTGATTAAATTATTCGAATATCAATAGAAGAAAACAGTTTTGGTATACTCAGGCAAAGTATTTTTTTTCAAATTGGTTGACTCAGTTCAAAACAATTATTTTATTTTTAAGAACAACTCCACCACTCCAATAGAGGTGCGCACTACTGATGCCACCAAATAATGTTTTTCAGCCAAGTGTTGCCACATTTGCCCTGGTTTAGTTTTTTGGTCAAAATCTGCAACACAAGCTGACTTCCATAAAATAAGGAGAGACATACACTGTGGGTAAACAACAGCTACACTTTTTATTTGGTCGCATCACTAGTGCGCACTCGCTTTCCTAAAAAATATTTTGAGCGCCTATTAGATGGACTAATACTACTGGAATTCATTTCACAATGACAACAAAGTATTGTGTAAACACCAGTAATTTTTAAGTTATATGGACCTCAAGTTCGCTTCATCATCTCCTTTTGTTACAATTTACCATCAAAGTTTTGAGGGACTATAATTTCAAATAACACTATAAAGCTTTTCTTTTGACGAATATGACTTGCTCTCTACAGGACATCAATGATGAAGATTGTTTAGCTGAATCAACACCAATTGCTTGTCTTTTTAGACACAATGGTTAGTTGGCATAGCATTTTCTTTTTGACGAAGCGTTCTAAGTTGCCACATCTCTTTTGATGTTTTTTCTCTCCTCTCCCCCAATTTGTTATTGATTCCCCCCTCAGAACCAAAACATATTTTCCATTCATGTGAATCAATAGAGAACCACTCTGCCAAGAGTCACCATTTGCTGGCCATTAGCGCCACTTTTGAGACAGGCATGAATCTCTTTCTCTGGAATTGATATCACACTCCATCAATTGAGGAGCCAAAGCAAATATGTGCCCCGCATAATCTTGTTTTGTTTGAGAGCACATGTGCTCCTCTAGCAAGGTATATCTACAACACAGTATGGCATAGCAGGGCTATTTGGAACAAAGGCTTACTTTCCAAGCTCTTCTTTGAGTTCGTAATTGTCGGTGAATTTGGTCGACGGATTTTGAGCCATCTTCACGGGTGGGTTCGGATCCTGTGTGGTGGCTCAATCAATCAATCAATCAATCAGCTTGTACGTACTTTCCGCGGTTGACCCACACCCCAAGTAACAGATACTGAAGCACTTTTATATGTTCCTCCACCGTTTTCGTAACTCTCCCGAGCGAGCTATCTTATTCAAATGACTCCAAGGAAATTGTCGGTTATGCTCCAAGAACCTTCAAGGGCTTCTTGGACCACTTCTTCTGGCTTTTGTAATTTCGGGAAATGAAAATGGGAACAACGCGTGTGTTCCGTTTGTTCGTTGTCTGATATCGGAAGCGTCCGGACAAGTATCACCCTATGAGGGCTGCAGCACTCTCACTTGCACATGCACTTGGATTCAAGTCCCAATAAGCTCCTTTGGTTGAATTTGATGTGCCCCTGCTCCAAAAAATGGTTGTTCTTCAGTTCCCTGAAGGTGCTACTTGCTGATCCCACACTCCTGTCTCTCTGAACAACCCAAGGCTCTGTTCGTCTCGTCGGTCGCCGTTGATAGAAGAAGGATGCCTGGGCAGCAGCTTACATACACACTCACACACATACACTCGTCGGTTACCGACCACGAAGGCCAAGGCAAGGCAGCTAGCTAGTCCGCAAAGGCCTGCACTGCGAGCGAGTTTGGCTTCTTCTCGTCGTCTCCCTTGCTCCTGCAGGCTAAACGGACTCGCTCATGTACATAGTAGGTACACAGTCGAACACTCCTCGGAATGGGGGTTGGTCGTGGAACACTCTTGGCTGTTCCCCTCAGAAGTTGCCGACCACAGACGATTCCAGGCACTCCTCTCTCAGTGTGAGTGTGAGTAAGCCGCTTTCGGAACAACTACCGCTCACTCGCGATGAGAACAGAGGCCAGGGATAAAAGCTTCTTGGTCCCCGTTGGATGAAGGTCTTTCCCTCCTCTAACAAGCTGCTATGGAGAGAGAGAGAGACAAGTAAATAGGGAAGCACGAGTGCAGTGGCACTTTCTTTTGAAGGCTGTTGAAGGCCACAAGAAGAAGAAGACTGACTGAGCAGGCATCAGTGTCGCCAAGTCATGAAATGGCCGAGGGCAAGTGAGCTCAAAAATGTACTCTTTTCATTCAGTTAGAAAGTCATCTCAGCATGGTTGAAGGTTGACCTTCCTGGTTGTGGGAAGGATTCTGGTCAATTGGATGTCTCCCAACTGATGGAGGGGGGACACTGATGCTAATGGCATTCAAGGGAGAAATGGACCACTGCTGCTCTTGGCTTGAGAGTTTCTATAAACTGAAAACTGAGACTTACAGCTGCTCCGTGGACTTCGTTGGCTCATGGGATCCTGAGGGATGTGGCTCCAGACTTCAAATCTGAAACAAAGCCAAATATAATAGAGCGTGTATCTAATCCTGATTGTCTCTAACAGCTTCAAGACACAATCGCCCTTCAAGGGCATTGAAGTCGTTAAAGAAGAAGATAACAGGAACATGGGCCATGAAAAGAAAAAAAAGTTTAATGACCCAAAAGTTTCCCGCATCCCTGGTTGGCTCCAACTGATCATTGTGGTCAGTCCGTGTTCTAGTAGTGGCTTTCCCGCCTTAGAATCAAGAATGTTGAAATATGCCTTCTCCTGCATGCTTTTAGAGGGGAGGAAAGAGGGGCTCACCCTGTGTTCCTTGCCGAATTGAAGCAAGAGCAGAATCATAGAGTACAACAAGCGAGAAGGAGAGGAAAATTCACAGAGGGGGCCTGCTTATTCTCGAGCTCTCAATTCACACCATAAGGCTAGTGAGTGAGTTTATAGCATTGACTACCAGACTAACACGGACCGAAAAGGAAACAAATCTTGGGTCTTCAAACCTTCGGCGGCAGAAAGAGACACTGAGAGAGAGAGAGAAGTGGTAGGAATTGTGCGGGCTAGATATGTCGAGCTAGGGAAGAAGGCTGCTGGATGAGGTTGTGGACAGACGAGGAAAGCGACTTTCTTTCGTTCGCCGTGAGCACAAACAGTCATGTCGATCAAGGATGCCTAGCCGGGTCTTCTTGCATTTCCACCTTGTTCCTTCTCCGTCTTGTCAACTTGAGGTGTCCACTTTAAAGCCTTTGGATAGGTTGGCACTTTCGGATCTTTAGGTACCTCAGAGATTGTGAAGATGAAGGGGTGGGAAAACGTTAGGAAAATGGGATTCAGAAATGTTTGATTACGTGGAACAAAAATATTTAGCATTCTTAATCGACCGATGAAACTACTTTACTATTATTATTAGGGATCTTCCTGAAGTTTTTAAAAATGGAAATCAGGTTTATGTAAAGGTGCAAATCAACAAAGTTTGATAAAAAGAGAAAAAAAGTAACTTAAAGGGAACTTGGAAACTAGCCTTTGACTACTTCTTTTATTTTGTTCCTACATTGAGAAGCTAACATTGGAAGGTCATTGTGAATATTTGCAACACTAACGCTCATTCAATAAAGAGAGAGGCATTTTCCAACACCTGCGTTACCTTCACAAAATTTACGATGTTCACTGAAGGTCAGCGTTTTCAGCACTTTTGTTTTCCAATGTGAAAATCTTCAAGGTCCATCTCTCAAGCCTTCAACATATTCACTGATTACAGTTTTGAATAATTCGAGTGTACTTTGCGAATTTGGTGACCTAACCCATGTGTTTTCAGTGTCTACATTGTCCAGCACTCAACTACAACTTGAGCTGGCCTTGTTCACAACAAACATAACAGATTGGAGAAGTTGGGCAAACTCACCGAATTAAGTTTTAGTGAGACACTTTGAGTTGCTGACATTTATATAAAAAGGTTCTTGACAGCCGTTCAACGAGAGAAATCTCTAAAAGAAACGTCTCGTGGGACAAAACAAATGCTTTTCTCATTACAAAACATGTACCAGTCCCCAAATATGCCTAACTTCTCCACGACCATTTTTCCATCATCAAAAATTTTGACTTCTGACGATCCGAGATGGCACACTTTACTTTGAAGTCGAAGAGGCTTTTGGTGTTGTTTATCAATGTAACGAAGGCCAACTTGGAAAATGGAGAACTGATTTCAAACCCAAACCGCCTGGAAGGCTTGGCAAACTTTTCTTCTTCCAGTTACTTTTCTTTCACAAGAACACCTCTTCATCATCTAAGATTCCATCACCAAAGTGCCCAAGGCATGGAAATCAGGTGTTGATTTTCCATCTGTGTTCCTTTGCACTTTGGCAAGCAAAAAAAAGACCTGATAGTACATAGAAAAAGAGAGAGCTGATCGTAGGGATGGGATTGATTCATCAAACAAACTCGTGAGAGCATGGTTGACCTCATTTCCTAATATTCTCAGTCTCCTTTCCCGGTAGAAGCTCATCAAAGGGAAATAACAGAGAAAGACGGTCCATTATTGAATCAAATCAAAAGCCACCAATATCGACGTTGGAGGCGATGCGCTCTCAACAAGAGGCCTTTCAGATGTGGTGATGAACTCCAATTTCAAAGCCTTAAAATGGCGTCTTGCTTTCTGATGCCGCCTTCGTCAATCCTCTAAGGACTTTGGAGAACGAAGTGTAAAGCAACATGTGGTCAAAGAGCTTGAGGCGTGAAGATCAAGGCTCCAAGGTTCGTGCAAGTTCCTGGTCACAGATGGTCCTCAGAAACTTGCCTAGAGACACCATGGTTCAAAGTAACACAAGTGTAATTCTTTGGCTGGAATTGTTCTTTAGTTTTTTAGTCTGAAAAAGCTTTAGTATGAGTTCCTTCAAGCGACAGCTAAACGAATTTCGATGACGACCTATCGTGTTGGAAAGTCGTTCACGCACGGATCCATAGAGCAAGTTAAGCCACAAAAAAAGACAGGTAGATGGCATGTTTGGGTAGTTTGAGCAGGGGCATTCATTGTTTTAAATCCCTTCTTGTTACATATCTTTTTTTTTTTTTTGGAGTATGGGTGCTAGGGTCGGAGGGTTGAGCCTCGCCCGGCCAGCGAAGCCAGCCATCACATCGTCTTAAGTAGTTCCGATAGGCAATCTCATGTCCGGTATCAGAATGGTTCTCCATCTGTGGGTGTGAATTAGCGTCTAAAAGTTTCCTCGAGAAAGGTCGGGGAGGAGAATCGAACCTGGGACCTCTCTCACTATAGGAAACTGCGCTAACCACGACGCCACGTCTCCTCCCTAAATTATCAATTAAGGATTTTAAATACTAATAATCACGCTCTGAGCCTCACAAAACAACTAGCTTCAACTGATAATGAAAACTGAAGTCTATTGATTTACAGCTAGAATTAACTTGTGCACTATAACAAAAGAGTTTGATTATCAAGTGCGCCATCTAGTCAATTTCTTACAAATAACTTGCACCTCCCATGATATGGATATATTTGAAGAAAACAATGGTCATTCACCAAGTTTTGAAGAATAAAAGTACCTCAAATGTGGATTTAAGATTGGTTAATGACTTGTAAATGTTTATGGTTGAATTATAGGGTAAAGTCCCTTGAAGATTGGCATGAAAAGCCTGACAAAAGAAAATATGTTCCTTGCCATATATGATTGCCACTATATTTAAATACATGTCTATTATGGGAATACAAGCTGTTGCCACATAAATTACACAAGATGGGACACTTTATGAGCGAGCATACTCTTTTACTATAACGCTCTAGAATGAACTTTCCTTTTCTAGAAGAATAGCATAACAACTGACCAACACCTACATGTCAAAATGGTTAAAGTCAAAACTTTGATGATTTACTTTTATGGTTGATTTACCTTTTCAACTGATTTCCCTCAGAAATTTGAGTGTCTTCAATTCTGTTCAAGATTTCCGCTCATGTTAAAAGCATTTCATTTAAATGGAGATTTCTGATTTTATTTTTGTTATTCATAGATGTCGCCATTGTTGACAAGACATGTGGATTACAAAAAAACCAATCAAGGTCACTTACCATTAAAAAATTGTCGTAACTACCTTAGTTAAAAATCAGAAAAAATACATTTTGCATTGAAACCCAGTGTTGTGTGTTCATACATACATTTTAATGATCTTGATCTCCAATTTGCTGTCATTGTTTCAAGGGCGACGTCTATTAACATAAAACAAACTGGTAAGAGCTCACAATTCAGTGATTTCTTGAAGACAAGTGAGCTTAACTGTGGTTATAGAGTGTCTTCATATGAATCATTAGAGCAATGTGTACTTGACAGAAACTTGCACCAAAGGAAAGCGACCTTTTATCCTAATTAGGAGTAAAACAATGGAATGCCAGTATTTCTGCTCTAATAGCGTCATCAACTCCTACACTTCGCATTGGTATCCTGGAATGCAGCTAGTGATGTGTTTCGAACCAGGAGTGCTGCCAGTTTTGACTCGGAAGTTTATCGTTGTTAAAAAGGGCAGGTCGTATTAGACTTTTTGAAAAGACCTGAACAGGGACCGATTTGGCGACACTCGTTCTAGTTTGATTTCGAGTTCCATCGATAGTCAAAAAATGGATTTTGAGTTGGCAGCGCTGCCATTCTTTATGGCATAAGGTTCTTTATGGCATAATTTATGACATATGGTATGAATTCTAAATGGCAGTCTATTGCCTGTTGAAAAGTTTAGTTGTGGTCAGATTTTTGACCCTAAAAACCAAAATGGCAAAACTCTGCCAAAAATCCAACTCGAAACACATCAGTAAATGCAACGTTATTGGCCAAGGTACAGAGGGTGGAACAAAAAGGTTATTGTGAATTCTGTAATGTAACTATTTTCGGCGTTTCCAGTCCTCAGACTTGGCTTCAATTAAACACATATTCTTCTCACGTTACGCCTTTCAGGAACTTGATTTTTGGGATTTGCAATTGAACAGTTCTCAATGATTCAAGTTGACATGTTCATCAAATGTTCTTTTGCCATTAATGACGACAATCCTTATATCAATAAACTTGTCAAGCCTCATCAATATCTCTTGCAAAAGCTCAAAAAGAGAAGATTGAATTCAGTGAGGGTAAAATGAAAAAAGTTTGACTAGATCATTGTTTGATAAGTGATAATGCTGCCAAATAATCGCGCTTCTAAGCAAACCTGTTTGAGCCGTTTGGAATCTATTTTTAGAAGCAAATAGTTTCCTACTTGTGTGATTTAATAGCTTTGGATTGATCGGGATTGCAATATTTCAGAAGGATTTCTAAAGCAATGATTCTTTTTTTAATTGGCTCATTGAGTGTATGAAGCAACTCCCAAACATATTTTTTTTTTGTAGCTAAAGAGGTTTCGGATTTGTAACCGATCCAAAGAATGTCACTCGATGTAAAAAAAGGGTTATGTTATGGCTTAAAATAGTGTACTGATGTATTAAAGTCAAGAGTGATAAAATATCTGATCTATCAATGAACTTGAATTGGCAGATCTAGATAGTCCCTGTACGTAGGGCTGGTCGGGAATGTTGGATAGATATCTATCCAAATGGGTGTTGAATGATAAAACTGGGTCATTAGATGAAAACATTCTTCTTAGTTCTGAAGGTAAAAGAGTGGTGGCATGTTTCTGATCAGATCATTCAAACCATGAGGAACGTGTTTGGTTTTACTTCATTATCCAAAATAAGGTCATATATTTAAAAACTTTTAGTAATACTGATTTTTGAAAATAAGATCAGTGCGTTTTGAAAATGTGCTCAATACGTGCTGATTTATTTGAAGATAAGTGTTCCATTTTTTCTTATCAATTTGAAGCATCTTCATATGTTGCAAATGTCATTTTTCTCTAAACGTGTTACAGGTTTTCCATATTCAAAAGCTCTCATTTTTGCGACATGTCAAAATTGATCTTAATTGTTAACAAATTACCGAAATTCCACACAACCTACGTACTTTTTCAAATGCAATTAAAGCCCGTTTCAAAAGTCAAAGATTTGGAATAAGCTACAAAAAAGAATTTACATAAGGAGAATATCAATATTTATATAGTATAAATGTTTAATACTTTTGAACTAACCTAAGACAACGGAATTCCAGTGCTGTAAGATTTTAACCCAAGCTTAAAATAGTGCCTATAGATGTCGCTCAAGGTGATAGCCAAGAAAGAGCCTTGTGAGTAGAGACCGGATTTGCTAGAATTCCACACTCTTGGATGCTCTCAAAGTCATTCCAGTTCAGAGGATTGTATCCAAATCACCAAGTACGGAAATGGGCACCATGTAAATATTTTTGAGAAATTGTAAGGAAGTGTAAAGCTTCAAGTAGCTAAAAACACAACAGGATTTGATTTTGTTGACCATTTTCAATTTAGACCTGGTTATTCAATATGCACAATCAACACCCTCAGACCTATTGAGCCTAAGACAACCAACATCTGTTCCACTTCTGGAGGCTAGTCCACATAACATCCTGCACCTTTTTGAATGCGGGCAAGGCAAGGGCTGCCAGGGCCAGAGGTGTCATTGATTTGGTGCGACATGTCAGGAACGGCCACCTTTCTGTGACTATGGAGGCGACGAGAACGACCTTGGTTAGCAGCCACATTTTGCCGGCCATTGATGTCCAAAGCCATTTTGAGACATTTTTAATGAAGTCATCTTATGATTCAAAAATTAGACGCTCAGAGACTTGGATTTTTAAATTTATTTGGCCATCTCAGAAGTTTTGCTCAAATTTCTAAACCTAAAAAATGCTCAAGAGGAAAAAAATAGTCCATGAAAAATTTGTGAAATACTCCAATAAATTTGTTTTTTTAAATTCAACCAAATTACCTCCACAAAATGATTTTTCCTAAATATTGCCTCAAAAAAAATTTGTTCAAAACTGGGAAAAATAAAAAAATATATTTTTTAGAAAAAAAATTCAAATCCGGTCTTTACTTATGAGATCAGCGCTTTGTACTTGACCCCCACTATTTAATGGGGAGTTTTAAGCTTGGGTTGAAATTCTTCATTGAATCGGGGTTGCGCCCAAGATCAAAGAAGCTTAAAATCAACATTCATTTGTAGAATTCATCCGAGAATAAAATTTGGTGGTTAAGTGGCACGACGGTTTTGAAAGATGCACGTCAAATCTATTTGATCATAAGGCAAAACACAAAATAAAGAGAAAGACGCTTTTAAAGTTGTTTTGTTAACATTACCTATCCTGGGTTGAGATCATTTTTACGAGACTTTGAGTATTGAATGAAGATGGATTAACCTTGTAAGTTTTTTTTTGTCAATGCAAATCAAACTGGAACTTTTAGGCGTTGGCGAACTTTTGAGAGCCAAAGAAGAGTGCAAAATCTAATCAATAGATCAAGCTTCCATTCAATGACAATGACTGTCAAATGTCGAATGTTGCAGTGTAGGAAACAACAAAGATGTAAATGCAATTCTGAGAATTCAATGATTGCATTATATGCCTTCGCTGTTGGTTTCGTTTCAATCAAAATTGACCTTCTTTCCATCTTGGTCAAACTTGAGCTTTTTTAGAGGAGTAAAATACTTTGAATAACCTAATTTAGGCATTTCTTGTTAGTCCCTTAACTTCAATACAAAAAAAAAACTTTGTTGTCGTTGGACAAGAACAATTCATCTTGTGAAATTTGTGTTATTACAAGATTAATCTGTTGAAAGAGACTTAAATGACATTTTGAAAAGTCATGAATTAAGAATTTCAACCCAAGCTTAGAATAGACTTCTATAAATGGCGCAGAAGGTGAGGCAAGTATATTTTTTATGGCTAATGTTGTACTGGTTTGTACTAATAGAATTAGCTACAAAAAGAGCGCTCTGATCCCCGTTAAGTTTCTTCCTGGAAGCTTTCCTTCTTCAGTGGTTCACTTAAAATCCAATGAAAACCGATTGTTCTTGCAAAAAACGATAAAGTTCAAGTGAACACTTACAAATCCATATTTTGATATTCAACATCATTTTTGTATCATATTTGGTCGTTCAAATTTTCGGTTGGGCAAAACCAAAACAAAATCAGTCATTTCAATGTAAACTTGGCATAATTAAAATAAGACAAGTACTCTACAAGTCCATCTACGGATGATGTAAAATACTAAATTTTGTCGGCCTCTTTGATAATTATCACTGATAACAGCTTCCAATTAATGACAAAAATACAATCTTCTTTCTTATCAGAGCTAAAAATAACGCCCTTTTGCTGACTCATTCCCAAGTTCAATTACAAAACCATACCAAAAAATACCTAATAAATATATTCAAGTCCAACCCACCCAAAAGAAATCCCCTAGCCATGCATTCAGATGCATTAATTGAGTTGTCTTACCTGCAAGTTGGAGATAAGTAATATCCAATGCTGGCGACAAGCAAATGAACTGACGAAGAACTTGGGTGGGATTGAGAACTTCAGTTGTTTTATCTCTTCAAAACACAAGCTGTTGAAGAGGCATCACAGATGTGACAAGGGATTTTTTTTTCATTCATGGCAGCCCTGTCTCGTTTGCTCTTGTTCGTTCCTCAGACGCTTTGGCACAAACATGAGCAAAGAGATAATTTTTGACCATGTAGTGAAGGAGGTTCTTTTTAAGAAGCGCACAAGCGTCTTTTGGTAGATCTGTGAGACTGCGAGAGTCAAGAGAAGGAAGTCACAGGGTTTGTGTACGTTTTGTGCAGTGGAGTCTACACTCTACAAGGTCACATTATTGGAGAGGTTTGGTGAGGAGAAGTTTCAATCACAGCGGATTGTTTTTGTTGTCATCGCTCAAGGATGCCACAAGCCAAGATTACTTTCGAAATACTATTTAGGTTCGACTAGAACAATGACAATTCAATGGAGAAATAAAATTGTATAAAACTCAGATTTTAGTGCAATGATTGGATGATAAGTATATTTTTGAAATTCGCCCTGAGTGCAATGGTAGAAGTGTAGATCTCCAGCAAAAAAAGATTTGATTGTTATTTGCTAGTTATAACCTTTTTTTTTTGCCAGTTTTTCATTTCAATTGGCATTTTTGACAGAATGGACTTACCACTTCCTATACCTAAACTTCGACCTTCAGAAATATTTGAACAATAAAATGTGATTGTAGAGCTTCAACCTAAGCATGTCAAAAATTTTTCAAGTTTATTTGCCATTTAAGCGGTGTTTATTTGCCATTTTAACGATATTTATATGCTATTTTTTGGACTGCAAAAAGGCCTAGATAATTTGTCAGAAATCATCAGTCTTAGTCATTGGGTATTTTCTTTGTTGACTATTTATGTGCATCTTTATAGGTCAATCAATCAGCAGTTTTTTTTTGCTATCAATCATTACTAGTATAGAAGGTCTCTAGAGTTTAGGAAGCAAGTTCAACAAAATGTAGGTACAGAGAATACGAAAAAGTATTTCAAGATTTTACATCATGTCATGGTACTGCTTGAAACCAAGATACTTAAATGGATGTTAGTTTTTAGGGCCCAATCGGACTAGGATTATTCATGCTTAGAAAATGTGTTTGAAAAGTTGTTCAATTAGTAGATTAGTAGATATTCATTGAGAGAGTGATTGCAATTTCATTTGTTACTCTTTTGACACCTAACGATTAAAGAAAGAACGCTTTTTCTTCTTTCATGGCCGTGTATGAGTAATATGATTTAGAAGAAAAAACTTTGGAAATTTGTTGCGTGAATTCTAGGTAGTCAATATTTTACTTTTGGGGTTCCATTTACTCTTTTCTGCATTAAGAACAGATAGAAAAAATAATTTTGTAATTTACAATTAAAAATGGCCTTTTCAGCTTAGGTTGCTATTGACAATTTATCTTTGAGGAAAATTGAATCGATTCAAGCAACAGATAAGGTAATTTGAGCTCTAATTTGTGGGTTATTGGATCAACCAAAAAAAGAAAAAGCCGATTTTTTCATTGATGACTCAAGACATTAAAAATATTTGGAAAAGGCACGCAATAAGTCTCAAAAAGGTGACTTAATAAGCAAAATAATACTGTATATATCAAATAACCTCCTCAAGATTTTGCACATAATTCGCAAATTTGATTGATATTGATTATTTATCATTTTGCACCGCAATATTTTGTATTTTTGAGACTTGGCAAAGATAGATTTGAGTGAATGAGGAAACATAAGGCCTTAAAAGTGATATAAATTGCTTCACTCTCAAAACTGTCGCAAACACAAGATGGCGTTGGACAAAGAACTTCAAAGGACAATAAGCCTTTTGTTCCATTAATCTAGAATGTAAATCGAGGGATGACACTTTTTGTCAAAAAGATTAGCACATTCAGCAACGTCTGTACTTCCAAACGTGTGTTACTCACTGATGATATCTTGCCAATCAAAGCAATGACAACTTATTATTTGACTTATTGATTCCAGGGATGAATGAAGACATAAGTGGTGCCAGAACAATGTAAGAAAGGCCCTTAGAAAACCCATCATGTAATATTGGAACTATAACCTTTTAATGAATCTCATTGCTCAATAGTTTCGACTTAACTTTATATCTGATAGCCAACATATCTGAGATTGTATTTCAATTCACATTATGGCTTCTTTTACTACACCTTGTCTATAAAAGTTCTCTAAAGAACAATAAATAGAGGTTCAATAAATAGAGTTTATTGTTTTGGCAAGTCTCTTGCAGCGAGATGTTGAGATCGTGTTTCTTTATTAGATGCCCTAAACATTATATTTCCGAGGAAAAGTTCATCTTCCCACTATGGTATGTACATTTTAGACACGACCTGACCTCGGAAGCGTGGTCCTCTCTGCGTATGTAAACGGGTTTTATTGTTAAAATGCATTGTCAACTTATGACCGAATACCTCCACCGAGAGGATTTCGAAGACATCGACAAGCACAACACGATGGGAACAGGAACCAATCCATGAAAATGCCTGAACAATCGTCATTGGGATCGTAGGCGAGGAGACGATGCCACTTGTACTTCTGCTCACATTGGCAATCGCCAGCACAACGAATGGTTCGGGACGATCTAGAATCAAACAGGAACGATTTTAAAATGTTTTCAAACTTTAGGATGCCATGTTTCAGAAAGTTTGTTTTTTATTTGAAATCTAGTCCATGTCTTGAGATTTGTTTGTGACTAGAACACTCATAAATTTACTGTCGATTGCAGTCATTTTAAGGCTTTTCATGTATTTCATTATGTATCGATGATATTTTATTAGGAATTAATAAATCGTTGTTATGTGTTCGTATTTTGTTCTTTGACTCATCAATTCCATCTTGGCCAATCAGGGTCTAGTTTGAATCAATTGAAATGGCCCTAATTGAATTAAAATCAGCAATAAACTACCGGGTGATTCATAAAAAACGTAACAGGAAACCATGTCCGTAACTCGGAAATCGTTGATCTCACAAAAAGTGAATGAAGCTCAAAAAGATGCGGAAGATAATAATTCTTACAAAAGATATTGTTTTTTTATTCCGTTTACGTCGTCTTACTTTCGGTTGAAGCCAAATTTTGGAAGGGAGGAAAAAATAGGAGTCACGAACGCTCTGTTTTCAAAAATATCCTTTCGCGGGAAAAATCGTCATCGCTTAAATATTGAATTAGAGTGAAAAAATACTTCTTTCTAACTCTTCAAGCCAAGAGTTTGGCCAATCATATTCAATGGAAGTGAGGTACATATTTGCTTTCAATTACGAGTTATAAACGTCATAATGGGGTGTTCCGTTTCATTTGAAACACCCTGTAGATGGCGTTGTTTATGACTGGTTTACTCTACTATTACCCTTAAGACCATTAAATACAGCCATTATGGACACCTCTGGCAACTTGTGATTTGCTATCAGAGCTAAGATTAGATGATCTTGTACTAGCTCTTGTTAGCTTTTTTGGAATCATGAAGCCTTCATTCCATGAAAGAACTAGATGGCGTTGCTCATGCCAGCACTCATTACGTTATAGAGGTCTTCGCTTAAGCTTAGTGCTAGAAATTGGAGGAAATGACTGGTTATCTACCAATTAAGTCTGTTAAGACATTAACCCTGTTAATGTACAGTATTTGTACTTGGGATGCCAAAGAAACTTTGATTATAACAACCTGTCGTTGAAGTTTTGTGGATATTTAAAGTTACCGTGTAGATAAATGCTTCACTTAAAGGACGAAAGTGGTACTTCGTTTTTTTTATCTTATTTTAACTTTTCAAACATTCCTGAGGATGCATTTCTTGCATTTCATACAATTTATTTCAAGTCAAAGAAACGTCAACATTTAAATCTGTATATTCAATAGAAAATGATATTGACACGAAAAAGAAAATAACTCACGTGCAAATCTCTTGATGAACGGCTTGGGAAAAGGTTTTGGTATTCACAATAGCCCGCACATCTCCATTGCTATTGGTCGCCCAAAATGGTGTGGACACTTCAGTTTTGGACTCACAAGCATCAGCTCTATCATATCGAACACAAAGGACCTCAATAAAACGATAACATCCCAATGATCTTGAACTTACCGATTCTTATCCTCGCCTGTGGAATCGGCTCCCGGGAACCCTGCTTGACGTTTGGTTCGTCCAAAATGGAGTGAGTACTCGTACTCCTTGACTTTTTCTTCCAGAGCGGTAAAATTGGCATCTAGATCGTTGTAGAATTCGTCCTCGAACAGGAAGTCTTCCAAAAAGCCTACAAATAAGCAAATTTGGTATTGGAAAGAGGAAGTAAATTAGGGCTTTGTAACGCTTGAGCAATACCGTCCGTGAAGTAATTGGTCTGCAATCTGTTGCAATTACTTGGTAAACCTGCTCATTCGAGCAATTTTTGGCAATTCAAAGTTCAAAATTATTTAACAACACTATCTTAAAATGAGCAGGGTTGGCATAGTGGCTAATTGGAAAACTGGAATAAAGAATTGATACCTTCTCAACTATTGTAATTGGCAAATTCTAATTAGTTTGCGCCTCAAACAACGCCCCGAAGAAAACTAGAATGTGCCCTTACCTACTGCAAAAAGTACTGAATTTTGTGGAGTGGCAGACTAGCAATCAGAATGATAACTTCTAGTGGAAACAAATCAATCATGTTCTTTAGCAAATGGGGAACTTACATAAGCATTTCAATTTTTAGCTCAATGGAACGTCAGAATAAAAAGCTATGCTCCCTCAAAGCTAAGTGCAAATCCTAGTGAGAAAGAATGAGCTAGCCCTCTTTTGGTAATCGTTTTACCACAAAAGGGAGAACTCATTCATTTTAAGCTCTCTTCAGTACATAGCTTTGAGCAGCCATAACTTTTCACGTTGGTATTCGATTGAGCTGAAAATTTAAATGCGTTTTAACCAAGCAAATAGAAATGTCTCCCTGAAAGAAGAGTGTAAGTTATTTTTGTTCCTCCAGGAAATTGGAATTCTTTTGCTAGCCTCCTATTTCAGGAAATTCAGTGCTTATTATTTTACGAATTTGCAACTTCCAATTGGCTGTCTTGCAAAGTATTTACATACATTAGAGGGTTTGAAATGTTAGCTCAAGAGCATAAAAAGGTTTTAACAAAGAACGAAAGATTCACAAAAGGAAAAATATCCAGTTGAAATATAGCTCAATTTCATCATTTCTTCAACTGAAGATTGTCGTTGCCTAGACCTCCAAGTGTTATAAATATCCCCTGCATAGCTAATTTACTTTTCTTAGTTCCCAAAGGTCAGTATGATGGCATTTTGCCAATAGGTTCAATTACTTAACGTCAGATGGCGACTTCAGAGGTTGAAAGGTAAATTTTAGACTGAAGAGGTGAACCTTTCAACCTCTTAAGGTACTCGCCATCTAACGGTAGATAATTGAGCCAATTCACCCAACGCCATCTTACTAACCTTTTGGAACTAAAGAAAGTAAACGAGCTGTGCAGGGTCCATTGGTGCCCAAGTCACAAAAAATGAAGACATCTCATTGTTCATTGTTCTTGAACGTTCAGGCAAAAATGTTCCCTCTATCACATTTAATATGTCATTACGGTCACTTAATCTATTTCGACACCATTTCACAATTAACTGAAACCTCAAAATTGGGTGCTTGGGTCATGAGGAAACCGCTATCTTGACCTTTTAGCCCTGTTACTCTCCATATATTTTCATAGACTCGCACCTTCTTCTGTGGATCTCTTGAATCGTCCAAATTGCCTGACACTGCGCACAAACGTAGTGGAAGCTGGGGTTTGAGGCAAAGCTTGTGGAACCTGCTCTTGGACCAATGTTCCATACATCCGTTTGATGAGGCTCTTATTCTCATCAATAAAGTTCTCTATCTTCGACCTACAAAAAAAATACAACGGTCAAACATGAAATATCGACTTGAAACCGACTGATGAAGCCAGCTGTGTGTATCCTTATAAGGCGTTGGTTGGCAGTAGTGGGTTGTGGTGGGTTGGTGATAATGAGGAATGAATCAAGGTGTCCACTTACATTGGGTAGTTGAAACCGCCTTGATCGCAATAGAGCTGGTTATACTTTCTGATACATGGGAGCTGTGGCATAGATGAACTGGAAGAGCCGTGTTGAAAGCCAGAGATCTGTGAATGGGTGAGTTCCACCACCAGGAATGCCTAAAAGATACATTAAAATTTGAATTACACGTTATTTCAGGTCCAAAATCATGTTTTAACTAGTGCAAACTAGAGTCACAACAATAAAAGTGTAGGTACATGAAATTGTTGGAGCCCGTCTCTCCACTTAAGGCATGTTTTAAATCAAAGTTCAAGACAAACTTCGAAGTCACTGGTGTTCCATATGGGACCACTCAATGAAAAAATAATTCTCTTTTGAACACCTTTTTTGAAACTAGCTCATGTAAAACTCATAATGTACAACGATGTATAAAATGAAGATTTTTTTTGCTCTGAAATCATTATCAATTCAATAAAAATGACAATTTATAACGCAGTAAACAAGATAAACTTTTCCGTCAAAAAACCAAGTGCAACCAACCAGTTTTTTTTTTTTTTTGTACAATTTCAATCAAATTTTAAATTCAATTGTATTATCCTTCGCGTACCCTTGAATATATTTTCTGAATGCATGATGTTTCTCGTTCGATATTAACGATTCTGCGTTAGTTTTAGTGGCCTTAGTGAAGTTTGAGTAAGTTGATTTACAACCTCGAGCTCACATTTTATTTTTGATGGCTTTGAGGCGTAACTTTCATGTTTCATTAATCGCCAATTAAGCCTTTGAAGTTTGAACACCCAACACATTAAATCAGAGTCAACCTCTCACAATATTATTAGCCGTCATGAGGAATTAAAAAAAGTCAACAATAAACACAAAAAATCTTGCTTTTGTGTCAACGTCAGGGAGTGCAATGAATCTCTTTGGCAACCCTGAAATTGGATTTGATTTGTATGAAGGGCGTTGGTCATTGTCAAGTTCGATCAGATAAGTTACAATGTGTGTTGGTGGATGATAGTACGTGAGTTCAGTCACTAAATGACAGGAGAGCAGACACCAGCCAAATATGCTCCTCGATTGAGGTTCTCTTATAAGAGTCTTGACTTTTTGAGAGTAGTAAAAATATAAAACCTATGGAAGTAAAATCAAAGGAAAGTTTCAGAATCAAAGATCAAATATATTTATTTGTCAGAAACAAAATCATTTAAAATGAGATTTTACGTATCAACTTGAAAGGGTTTATGCTCCCCATGTGAAGTAATCATTAGGGCCATGAAGTACTAATGTGATTCTAGTTTTCAATGCTACCATTTTTGACTCAGAGTTTACGAGGCGTAAACTTTGCGCCCTTTGCGATAAGTCTAGTTGCGTTAAGCTTTTTGGCGCAAACCCCTGAACAATCTCTAGAGCCGCAACACTTGGCAAAACTCGAATTTGACACACACCGGTACTAATAACTAGTCATTTTTTCAAGAGTGGGTTAAGGATTTATGTTAAACAAGATTTGCTATTAAATAAGCTTAACAGTTTTAGTTGTATTTCTGATGAGAAAAGGTTTCCTTTAATCATGAACTTTCACTTCCTGCATGTTGGAAGACCTCACGGACAGTCCGCGTCATTCAGGCTTCCATAGATTTCGACGGCCAGTCTCTGTATCAGGGTCCCTATTACAAACTATTGCAATGCCAGATAGCGCTAAATAAACACCCTCACTTCGTTAAATTTCTATATTTAGGGAGTTCTAAAGCCTTGTTTCCAAAAATACCATTATATTTTTTGCCCTTTTTCATCAAACTTTATTTCAATAATTTGAATAATTTCTATTAGGTAAACATTTTGGAGTCTCTACTGATTCGTTTCGAAATTGAAAAATGGGCCCCTTATGTGATCTTGCATTATTACCAATAATAACTTTATTTTGCCTGGACATGATTTTTATACTTTTCCAATGACTCAAAACTTGCTTCATTAATTCCTAAAAGACTCTCGTCATTTTTAGTGAATCAAATCATTCCTATTTCTTAGCAAAAATTGCTATCAGGTCGAGTCCTTCGAGTCTCACATTTTAATATTTGCTTGTCTTAAATTCTCTTCTAACCTGTAAAACTTCTCCAATTTTTCACCACTCCTCAGTTTGTCTATGTTTGAAAGTTGAAGTTTTAGCCAAAAGGATGTTTGGATTCTACTCCCTCATTGGGTGAAAAAATAACTGTGTCCTCTTTGATTGAAGGACCTCCGTCCAAAACTCTGGCAAGGATCGATCCATCATCTCTATGAATTACGCATGCTGTGCGTCATTGCGAACACACAAAAGACCAACCAATATTTGGGGGAGCGACTCAAATCTGGTTAATGAAGTACACAAGCAAATGTCAGCCAAAGGATCTACAGTCGTTCTTCCCTTTTAAACCATTCAGGTAATTCCCAAAAACCATCAACTCAGGCCAACGTGTGGCCAATATCCTCCAAAATAGCTGGAGGCTTCTCCGTGTGTCCACATGAAGTTGTTTTGTTGCGTGATGATGCTTTTATGGGAACCTAACGATTTGACGCGTTCGAACATTGAGCGTTTGGCATTTGGGAGCTAAATTATGACTTGTGGTCGGATTATTGCACTAAGGCACCAATTCTCATGCCAGAGAAAGGCTTATACGGTATCTATGTACATGCCTACCACCCAAAAGGCAAGACGGCATCGGGAGAATAGTTCAGATGACATTTGGCTGAAGTGGCATAAGTGGGCATTCTCTGATAAATTTATATTTCATTTGCAATTATATTGTTTTACACAACTTAATTAATTTTTGAAGAAGAATTTAATCAAAATTTTAAATAAATCTGTTTCAGTTAGTGTGAATTGATATTTCAAAATTTCCTGCGCAAAGCCGGCGCCGAGAATCAAACCATGGACCTTTTTCTCTCTTGGTAAGGATCTGTGCTAACAAGGCCTCCTCCCTATTTGAAATCAAAAGTATCCACTTATTCAGGATTGTGCTTGGACATGGTATGCAGTTTTTCTCTAGCTCAACATCATTTTCCATTTCACTAGTTAATAAAGACAAAGGCAATTTGTTTACATTTCTTTTCTCATAATTTTGTTTTTCTCAATTTTTTCTGCTACTGAAAAGAGCTACTCTGATATTTTTTTTCTTCGGGCTACATCTACAAAAGTTCAGAGACAATAGATTGAACACATAAATAATTGCATTCAATTTGCTAAAAAGATAACTTAGAATGCCCATCTATGAATGGAGTGAGTTACCCTTTGAAACAATTGTCAGATAAAGATAAATATTACTTTTAGTACCCGCAATTTATTTGTCAAATGCGATGTATTGGAATACAACCGCGGGTGATTGTGTTGTGCACAAGGCTGCAATTTTCAATTTCAAAGGTCATCTAGATAGCTCTCAAAAGGATGGTTCTCTAGAGATGACACTTCTAGAAGTGTTCAAAAGCTTTGAGACAGAGTGAGCGAAGTACAATGCACTTCAAAGTAATCTTCACGACTTCTTTTACATAACCCTATGGTGTCTCGTCCATTTGGCTCAAGGTATGATTTTCATTCAAGATGACCCTCCAAATCTTTCGATTTATGCTCCAAAAGCAACAGGGTGCCAATTTTGAAGTCAAAATCGATTCAAATCTTTGTCTTTCTCTTCAGATAATGACATTTACAAGATCTTTCGTGAATCACGGATTAGTCATCAGCAGCATCGTGATGAACAAAACCACACCATAAAGAGGCTTGGTTAGTCATAATTAGGGCTGAATATTTTAGGTTAACTTTTTGGGCAAATTATGACATAATTAGGTTGCCCAAAACTACGTTTTAGGTTTTTTTTAGGTTGAATAGATTACACCTTTTACAGTGGCTTTTCAGACCAAATTTTGCCTTTTATCTATTGTTTTTCAGCACTTTACTCTTGGCAAGAGTATAAGTAGTTGAGCAGAGACAAAGGCAATGAAAATTTTATTTGGCAGTGAGGGAAAATGCCAGTATAGAAAATTTTGTGCCAGTGAAATTTGTTAAGCGGCAGAATATGGCAGAAAGTGGCAAAAATGCGACCAAAAAACCCAGATCAAAAATTGTCGACCTAAAAAAGGAGATCGGCAATTTTTGACCTAAAATGAGACCGAAAATTGTCGACCTAAACACGGAGATCGGATTTTTTTTACCTTAAAACGAGTTCAGAAATTTTTGACTTTAAAACGAGTTCTGAAATATTTTACCTTAAAACGAGTTCAGAAAATTTTGACCTTAAAACGAGTTCAGAAATTTTTGACCTAAAAAAAAGTTTAAAAAATTTTCGACTTAAAAAAAGAAATTGAAAATTTGCGCCCTAAAAACGAGATGAAATGACTGAAAACGAGACGAGAGAAAAATATGACTTCAAAAAATGACAGTGAGCGCCCTTAATTGGCAGTATGTCGGCCTGAAACCACCTGATAAAGCTAATTCGGTATGTTGATCAGATGAAAAACATTGTGGCTCCCACTCTTCTACTTTCTTCCTTTTTTTTGTTTAAAGACACTGGGGTAATTTTCAAGTGGGCTTAGTCAACTGACTTTAGGGTGAGAAAAAAGTTAATTTTAGGTTGAAAACTTAGTTTTAGGTAAAAATTCCCTAAAAAATGCGAGAAAAAAGTTAATTTTAGGTTGGAAACTTATTTTTAGGTAAAAATTGCCCAAAAAAGGCGTTTTAGGTTAAAACCTAGGTTTTTATGTAAAACCTAAAATATTCAGCCCTAGTCATAATTATATAATTTGAGCTCCACTTCTGCTTTTTGTATTATAGAACAAAAAGCCGAAACTAACACGTTTGTTTTTTGTCTTTGTGTCTTAGCAATGGATAATTTCATGAAAACGTCATGAGACATTGAGTATTGAAAAATTTCCAATCTTGTCACCTAGGTGCCCTCTGTCGTAAGAGTTTCCAAATTGAGGGCTAAGGACGTACTTTGCCGCAAACAATTCATTGATTGGCACTTTTTATGTACCTAGACTTGTTTTAGTTGCCAAAAAACGCAATAAAATGAACTGGACATAGATGATCTTGTTTTTTTTGTATTTCAGTTTATGTTTTAGTTTAAAAAACTGATGGAGTTTTGATCATGAATATGTTGCAGTGATTGTGGCAAATCCATTGCAGATTATCAAGCAAATAAGTTATTTCAGTGCTTTATATACCTCAAAAGTCATGATCAAAAGTCTCTTTTCCTATTTGTTTGGTCCCTTTTTGTCGACAGTTTATTTACAGTAGCCTATTTTGACCAATTTCTAGTGACTTCTTCAAGTGCACCAATATTTCCCCCTTGTTGACCCAATCACATCTTATAATGCAATGAACAGGGCCCAAAATTTTGGTAAAAATGTTGCCAAAATATAGTACTTTTGCAATTATTTTGAAAAATAATGTAACAAATTGAAGTACATTTTTCGTAATTTTACTGGCACTTTTCTCATGATTGCACTAGCAACTGGCCTCTTCCTGTACTGCCACCATTTGTAAGTCTTAGTGCATAGCTTGGAATAGATGATAAGCCAAATACTTATTGTTATAACTATAATAAATCCTCTGCGCTTCTTTTCTTATTTTGCTTTGTCATCCTTTTTCACATCATCCTGAAGGAAACAAGCAATTCCCTAGATTTTTCTTGAGATTTTCCCAATTTTGTAATTACATAATAAAATGTAATTTATAACTATGTGGTGGCCCGGATTTATTGAAATAAACTTTCCAAAAGAAGTATGACGTCATCAACACTCAATGGGGAGTACGCTAACGCTTATAAGAAAGGGATGGGCAAAAAGTGCAAATCAAAAGAAGCGTTTGGTTACCAAAAGTTGCACAAAAATCAGCCCAAAATCGTAAAATAAAATGCAGAGAAAGGTCAAAAGCGCAAATAGAAACCAAACAAGCGCAAATAAAATTTAAAAAATTCGCAAAAAATCTGAAATTTCTGAAACAAGAAGCTTCAGATACTTTCTTGTCATCTGCTTGTTATTTTTCAATTATGAAGAGCAAAATTTAGATATTGAAGTAGTAGTAATCAATACTATGCTAGCTTAGGCTGGGAGCCATAAAATCAGGTTTAATTTTCAAATTTGGAAAAAATCTTTCAAAAGTAAACATTTGCAAAGAAGAAATAGCAAACTCTCAACAATTTGTTCATTTTAGTCCGAATTCGTAAAAAAATCGTACAAATAAAGGCGAACAATGCAAAAAGGCAAATAAATGGGTTTATGTTACCAAAAATCTTTTTACACTTTTTGCCAGTCCCTACTTTTAGAGCATTTCAAAATCAAGTCTTTTACAGTATATGAAAATCAAAAAGCCCTAGATACTGCGTTTCAAACATAACTGATGACTTGAGAGTATACTTATGGATCGTTAATCTGACTTGATTTTGCTACACTCTGAAAAAAATCCTCAGTACCTTAACATATGACCTGATGTGACCAGAACTGTAAAGGTATCAGTTCCGTACCGAAGCAAAAAAAGGATGTCAATACTGTAAACAAGGAATGCAAAACCCCAAACAATGCAAGAAGGCTATAGCTAGCCCTAATGCTGCAACTGGAAACCATATATGAAAAACACCTCTTAAAACAGTAAATCCGTCTTGAGTACATTGGCCCCAGCTTAGTTTTCAAATTTAACGGTGCTTTTTCTCGACCACTAATTTGATCCACGTCCAATCGGTACTCCGTAATAAAATTCACATAATGAGCTCTCATCACGGACCACATTTTGATGCTGATAGACGATCAAGAATGGCCATAATCGAATCATTCATCTCCTTCTTTGGATGGAGATTGGCGAGGCTTGGTCGTCTGTTGCCCTATCACATCCGGCTCCCAATTCTCAATTGGGCTTGGATCGTCTTTTGATCTGATGGGATACATCAATCAATTGGAGGTTGATAACATTTAAAATCCTGCTTGGACTTCACTGTCTAATCGTTCGTGTTAAATTTGGCACCTGATCGTGTTGCAGTGCACTATGGGCAATTCTGTTGTTTGCTTTGAGTGGATCTTTGTTACGAGCGGCAAAAAAAGCAAAAAAAGAGAATAATTTTAAATGGCATATAAAGAATACCTTAGTCTCAAAACAAAAGTAGTTCCTTCCGACTCCTCTTTTGCTTGATTTATAAATGTTTACTCATAAATAAGTAAAGACTGGTCTGCATGTCAAATAATTGAGCAAACATTTGTTGAAATGTTCAAATTGTTTGAAGAACCTTGTACAATGTATGAGTCATACTTGAAATATTTCGACAAATATTTGTCACAATATTTGACGAATTGTTTGACGAGTAGACCATCCTTAAGTAATGCTTCAATAAAAGCAAAACTACATATGCTGGTACCATCGATCTTAATGCGTAGATGTAACTTTTGAGAAGAGCACCAAGGACTCTCGTTATTTTGTATTTTTGCGTTCGCCCCTCGTAAAAACCGTAAGTAAAACATCAACCTTTTTTGTCATCCCAGGGTCACAAAAAGGAAGCAAGTTTACTTCTAAAGGGATATCAATGAATCTAAATTAATAACAGTCGATTGTCTAGCACTGCCGTGAGCGTGTGAGGCGTACCTACTATAATGAAATGAGGGTGATTTGCACATTTTTTGTTGGTACTCACAAGGGGATAATTACCTCTTTTCAGCGAGATCAGATCACCCACCAAGTTCACATTGAACCCTAGAACTCATGCATGTATGTATGTATGGATACATTCAGCTACCACACCACATGACTCTCATTATAAAATCTATATGATTTATGTTCAACTACTCCATCGCAAATAATCAAAATAGTCATCCTGGCCAAGGGGTCAAATCCAGTTGCCGTTGCCACTCAACCATGTCCTTTCCAGTTATTCAAATAGTACATTGTGTATCCTCTGTTCTCTCCATAAGAGACTATAAATGACTCTGGACAGTGCCCCTCCTCAAATATTTGTTTGAGATGGCAGATCAATGACGTCATTAAGAAGCTGTGAGATCGACGAAAACCATGACACCAACGGACGCTTTAAAGGTCAACATGACTCGTTGATTCTGCATGATTCATGACTCAGTCTATGTAGATTATGCAGTGAGATAGATAGTAAAGCCTCCAAGGTATACTGCATTCTCAGTTTCCTGAGTGACTTACAATTCAATAATTTTGTTTTAAACAAAAAAGTTTAAAACATCTTTCGTTAGGATGAATATCATTATTCCATGACCAAATTGGAGTTTTAGAGATAATGGTCGTCTCATTGGTATCAAAACAAGCTTTACTTTAACGATAAAGTAGTCCTTTGTTGACAAAACAAGGACTGGTTATCACAAGGATACTACAATCATCTTTTTTTTTATTTTTCTTGGAAAAAAGTCATCATTTAAAATGGAGGACTCATAAGTGGCAATGAAATTATTATGGTGATACTCCTTTCCCTATTTCAGCGACCCCTGGTGGAATGGACAACTGTGAAGTTTTCTTTTAACTAAAGCATATAAAAGAGGCGCAAAAGTCTGGCTTCTCTGATTAGACCGTCCTCTACGGGACCTCGATTCTGATTGGACGAAATTTTGTGTCAGGGTTAGAAGATTGTGTAGGTCTCGCAAAGTTTTGTTGAGGGAAAACTGCGGTTTGAAGGAAACTATACGTCAAAAAGTGCTGGAAGTACAAATATAAGTTTGAAGTTAAAGTATTCACTCAAATTTCCACAATTACAATGACTAACTTGTTGGAAACCAGAGTCAAGTCACATTATTCAAATTTAGTAACCCTGATGACTTTTAAGATTCTTGAGAGTGGATTGTTTTTTCGTTCAGGGATGCCATGAATCAGTGTTTTTTGCCACTTGCCATGAAAAAGTAACAGAATAGAAAACTTAAAATTACAAGAAATACTCCATACTGTTGATCTTGGCCACTTTGACCTCCACATACAATTCAATTTTCCATTACATTCAAGTGGCAACAAAAATTGTTTTCTGGCATCGCTGAAGACAAACAGTGGAGTGTCAAGAATTTTGGAAGTTATCAGGGTCTCTAAATTTGAAAAATGTGACTTCTCTCTGATTTTTGACATTTCAATCATTGGAATTGTCTAAATTTGAGTAAAAGCTTGAACGTTTTACTTACATTTGTACTTTTAACACGTTTTAACGTGAGGCATCCTTCAAAACCGCAGTTTTCCCTCAGCAAAACTTTCCCAGACCTGCAGAATCTAGTAACCCTGGTACAAAAGTTCGTTCACCAATCAGAATCAAGGTCCGGTTGAGTACGGTCTAGTCAGAGAAGACCTCCAAATCGAGACCTTTGCGTAGCATCTTTACTTTTAACTAGTCTTGTTCAGAGAATTTTAGCGCACTCTGCCCGTTCTGCCCAATTTATGAACAGCCTGGCAGGATAATTTTGGGCCGTTTTGGAAACAATTCATCTTCACCGTTTTCGAGGTGATCAAAACAGAGTTCTCTGAGTGATAAAGAAATATTAATGAATAATGATTAAGGTTGGAGATAAAACGATTGTCTAATGTGAAAATTTTCCGTTGAACTGCTAGTTCTTGAAAAGGTAAAAACGCGCTAAATCCTACTTTTAGAATTGAACATTTTTGAATACCTTGATCGAAACCCTGAATGCACTATTACGATTCAGACTTATCATATCAAAAAATAAGTTATTTTATCCAATTTTCTTGAAATTCATAAAAACCCAAATGATGTTCTACTCGGATTTGGGCTATAGGAGTTCCGCATTAGACTAAAATGGTAAACTTAAAACATTTCAATGGGATTGATTCGAAAAGAAATGCATGTGGGAAACAAGTTTCACGTGAAAGCACAAAGAGTTAACTATGTTTGGTTTCGCCACTTGATCTAACGAGAAGTTCAATAACTTTTCTATCTATGTTTAACACCGCACATATATAATTTCGCAATACAACACGAAGAATTTGCTTGAGTGTAACAAAATCTTATTGACAACAATATTGGTAATGAACCGAAACACATCCAATCGACATGGACAAACATGTTGGACTAAAATAATTTCAATATGCATCTCAGAAATATGGCTTGTGTTTGTTTTTTAATGCAAAGATTTTCAACAAGTAATTGGACTTCAATCGGGCCAAAGAGTGGGATAAGTCCATTCCAAATTTTAATGAAATTCTTTTGTAAAACCAAGAACCACTAGATTCTGTGGACAACGAGGCCAGCAATATTCAGTTGGAACAAATCAATTGCATCGCTCAGGAAATGAGACCTTACTTATGTTAGATTGAGTTTATATTTCAAAATCCAAATCAATAAAAATTCCAGAGTCAGGAGTCATGCTCTCTCAAAGATCCATGCATAATCCTACATAGAATAAATGAGAAAGCCCTCTTCTTGTATTGTTTACCACAAAGGGGTGAGCTCATACTCTCTTTACTCTCTTCAGTACATAAGTTTACAAAGGTATAACTTCTCACTTTGGCACTCAATTGAGCTGAAAACTTCGTCAAACCAATCCTAGCAAGGTTCTCATTAGCCGAAAAACACACTTGATTTGTGTTTACTGAAAATCATGATGATTCATCGTCTCAAATCCTCGTTGTCCAAAGTTTTCAGTGGTTCTTGATAGCACTGAAGAACTGACCGATGTTTTGCAAAACGAATAATTGTGACTTCAAGGATTACAATGAATCAAGCGCAGGGATTTTTGTTAGGAAGCACAAGCACACGTTACACCAGAACAAAGCTTCTCACAAATGCCAAGCGTGTCTCAATGTTGTAAAAGAGTTCTTTCAAGAGGACATGAAATATTTGCTAATTTGCCAACACGATTAATCATCATCCACTTCAAATGGTACTTACCAATACGATAAAATAGGAATACATTTTGATTTTTGATTAGGGGTAAAGAATGTCAGTGATGCCAAGAACTCTTGTCTGATTGAAGGAAATCAGTCACAATTTCTGCACACATTGGCCAATTCAATCCGGAGAATCTGCTTTCCTTTCGTTTTTGGGCCTTGCAAACCACCAAGCCAATTATTTGGAGGGGGTTCTGAACTGCCACACGAGAAATGAGCAACTGAAGGGACAACATCGTAATCCAATCACAAATTCCAATTCTTAGCGGGAGCAACCAGCGCTTCAAACATGTGACTACTTCGACTGCATTTGTGTGTAGATCGTGTACGTCCGTGGTACAGTACATCGATGTTCAGCAATCCTCAGAGGAGTTGGTTCGTGGTGCCAAAATATCATTAGTCTTAAGCCTCGTCGTAGGTATTGGTATCATTATTAGCTAGGAACATGTGATCACGACCACTGGAGGAGCTTAGGAACATCATGGGTGTGAAAAAGTGTCATATTTTTGCCAAAGTTTGACATATCTCAGTAAGAGGGAGTCATAGAGGTGTTAAGTCTAGACGCAGTATCCAAAAAGAGTGTGTTACTTAAAGGTGGGCTTATTTTCTAAAATAAAACTTAAGACTTGAGGGGAGTGATTTTGATCCATTCTTAAGTGCATTTCAAATCTATTCTGTTGATTTCAAAGAAAAAATGATTGCAGCGGAGCACTTGGATGGCCCTTGTGTTCCTCTTGTAGAACCAAGATCACATTGTTATGGGTATCTTAAATGTCTAAGCTCCTGCTTCATTATGAAATATTTTTTTTTTGGACAATCCTTGTATTTTTAACCAATACAAGGGAATGGTTTCTCAGTAAGTCATGAGTAAATTTACAAAATGTCATTTCTTATTTTTAAAAAATCCAAGGAATGTATTTGAGTTTGCCGCCCTTGTTTATAATTGACTTATTATTGGTGATAAAATTGAAAAAAATAATGCTTAATACCAATGTCAAAATAATTCCACCAAGTGCAATAAAAGTTATACAACTTAGTGTCGTATTAACAAAAGGAGTGTGTAAACAAGAGCATTCTCAACAAAATGTGATTGATCAGGTGACTAACAAAAAGAAAAAAGTTAAGATGACTTTTATGGTCCCTTTATCAACATGATATTCTACTCCTTTAATTGTCCAAATCTGTATATATTTGAACAATTTCCCCACAAGTAAATAGAAGACAGATATAAAACATTTCCCGTAACTTAATAAAGATTTTTAAAGTGTGCTGTTTGCAAATTCTAAGTGTTTTTATTTTTATTTTCCACTGATTGTCCCTGAAACTGTCTTTCTAGAAAACAAAAGTGCCATTATCTTTGTCGATAGTTTTGATAACAATGATTCATCCAACCAAATAAAAACAACGGCCGGTTTGACTACTCTATGAAAAACATCTCTATGAGCACCCTACATTCCTCTAATTGAAGTTCAACTCCGAAACCTATTCTTCTCTTATTGCACACTTTTTTGAGCGTTTCAATTACCTTGCATTCTCCTGCATGTCCATGCTTATGAAATGTCATAAACCTGTCCAAGCTGATTAGTATGTTAACCCTAAATAAAAGCGTGAAATGCACGGTCCAGCAGCAAAAACAGAAGTGGCAACCCTGCGGCTCGAAATATGCAACCCACTTGGAAGCAAATGTGCGTGTGGAAATTGCTTGGAAGGGTGTTGCCCCCTTTGAACTGAACCTGTTGCCTTGAATGAGACCCCACTACGCACCAAGGGCCATTTGTATGTTGGGGAACGAAGATCAACGTCTAGATTCCATAAGTTACGAGTACACCACCTTTCAAGAGTAATTTTTTCAATTGAGGCATTTCGCCGCTCAATTTTGGCATTGATTGAAGAATGCACATGCCATTCATAGACGCATATGTCTGGTTCAAAGAAGTTGTGGCCTGCCAATCAAGGATTTGCCCTGATATTTCACCGTTCAATAGAGACGAGATTCATGTGGATCAATTAGGGATGTGAACGCACCAATTTTAAATGACTCGTGAGTCACGAGTTGTTGTGGTGTCGGTTTGGCGATCTTAACGGAAATTTTCAAACATATTACAAATTGAGAAATATTTTCTATTTTTGGGACAAAATCGCCTATTGAGTCAAATCCTATGAGTCATCGTCATTACTATTTTTTTGCATTTTGAAGGACATTTCAGGTCTGTTTTACTTGCATTATTTTCCAGCCTGGTTATTCCTCTTGACATCCCTATTTACTACAAATATGAGTTAGTGGTGTTACAAAGTTAGAAACCAAAATTGTATCAATCAGAAGCAAAAATGCTTTTTACATAAAGTAGCGTTCAGTGTATATTTCCTTCAGCAGTTACCAAAATGTCAAGTATCGTTTCTTCCAAATTTGGAGGAATGACTAATTTTGTAGAGCCTAATAACGAGTCTTTGCTTTCAGTGCTCTAAGCGATGGCAAAGGCGTGGCAACACTTGATTGAACGTGACATGTTCGTTAGGCTACGTTTACAAATTCTGCTTTGTGGTTACCTAATTGGACTCAGACAACATTATCGGGGATTTACGTACGTTCAAGATACGTAGGCAGACATTTTCGTGGCTTTTTTTCATTTGACCGTTGAGCTTTGATTTTAAAAATAGTAATCACAAATTTCTTTTTGTTGGTGATATTGGTGTAAACTTTGCACGGTGCATATTTGATCTCAAGCAGTCATTTTTAAATTCTAAAAACTTTTGAGACCACTTTTGAGATGTGAATGCAATGCAAAACATTTATTTGAATTCGGTTAAATAGGTCACGGGCAAAAATACTATTATGTTACCTAAAACACGCTTAAAAATAAATACAACAAAATACTTGAATGCCTGAGCACATGTGCAAAAATTGCCTGTTTTGATGGATATCATATGGAAAATTGTTTGATTTCACGTCAAAGTCAAGATAAAGAAGCAAAGAGATAGCGTTTTTAATTTTTAACAAGTATATTTAGTTAATCCTCAGGCCCGCTGGGTTGTTATAAATAGTATGTTACATTGTAGTCACAAACAATGTGCATTTTTTGTCGAAAAATACAAAAATTGGGAAAATTTCGAAAGAATGTAGAAAAATGCCTCTTCCGTTGAGAGTGATCAACAAAAAGGATGTCAAAAATCATAATAAGAATAGAAGCTGTTATATTTGCAACAATTGTGACAAAATACGGTCATTTTAGCATCTTTTCCTACCCATGAAATAAAATTTAGATGATGCAAGTACATAAAAGGGCAGTTTTTAGGCGATATAGTGAGAAAAGTCTCTTTAATAATACCAAAAAATCCTATTTTGTTACGTCACTTCTCAAAAAAGCACCAAAAATAATACGTTTCGGCAAAATATTTTGCATAAATTTGGTGGCCCTGATTGTAACACACTGTTTTTATGTAAACAATGAGAAAAGGCTTTAAAAACAAACTTACAAAACAACCAAAAAAACTACCAAAAAATCCGATTTCATTACATTATTTCCAAGAAAAACTACCAAAAAAATACATTTTTTGGCAATTTTTTTTACCAAAATTTGGTGGCCCTGGTCATTACATCAATTTCGACAAACGACTGAGTAGATTTCGACAATATTTTAGGTAGACACACCCATATGACTACTTGAGAATTGGGTTGCAGAAAATGTTCAAACAATTATCTTTAAGCATGTTTTAAGTGACCGTATAACGTATTTTTGCCCGTGATCTAGTTAACAGAATTCAAATTCATATGCAGTATTGCATTAGCACCTCAAAAATGGTTTCAAAAGTTTTTGAAATTCAAAAATGACTTCTTGAGCTCAAATACACACTGTGTTTGCAAACGTTAAACATTTTTAAGACCATCAAATTGATCAATATTTTTTTTTTGATAATGCCTAATCAATACATACAATTAAGAAGAATCAACAATTTTCAATTTTAATTCAATGAGGCATGCAGGGGGAGGTTTAAGTGATCTCTTCAAAAATTTTATCGCAGGCGGATGAAAGAAGAGAAAAGGCTTGTTCGTCAATGTAAGATTTTGGTCAGTGCAAGGGTTTTCGCGTTTTACAGACCGCCCATATGACTTAGATGCTACAAAAAAGGTCGAATTGCAAGTTTGGACATTTTGACTCTCGGTTTTGTAAGAATTTGCAAAATTATTCTTTTGATTAAAAATGGCAAGCACTTAAAAAATACCTTTGATATTGAAGAGAAACACGTACAAAACACGGCGTTTTGTTTGGTACCTTGATGGTTTTGGAGCTTTACAACACAAATCAGTGCTTATAACATCACTTACACTTGTACTCACCCAAAAAAAGTGGCCTTTTGTTGAGAATTTTCTCGTGCAAGAACGAGCAAATAAAGTGGGCATTTTTTTCTAAAATCCTAACCAAAGGTGTTCAAACTTGCAATTCGACATTTTTCAAGGCATCTAATTCGCAAGGGCGGTCTGTAAATTGCGAAAACCCTTTAACTGCCCAAGTTCTCACGAGCCACCCACTGTTGCCAAACAAGCCTTTTCTCTTCTTTCATCCGCCCGCGATAAGATTTTTGAGGAGATCACTCAAACCTCCCCTTGCATTTCTCATTAGGTTTCAAATATTTTTCAGCTCTCACTTTTTTAGCTGATGTTTTTAGCTTTGAAAAAATGCGTCATTTTTGAGGAACGAAGAAAGCTTTTGAAAATAAAGTCAATCCTCCTTAAACATAGGGCTTTGATACAAATAAGCATTTAAGCCCCGCTCGTCCAAAATGCAGTTTATTGATTAAAATATAAATCGGAAAATTCAAGGAAAAAACACAGTACGCTTGATTGTCTAAAGATTGCCAATTACGATTGAATTCATTCATTCATTTCCTTCTTTTGGTGTTTTTGAGCATTTTTTACCCTTTTCTAATTCTCACGCATTTTGAACCATTCAATTTCATGGAAGGAGGATGAAAAATGATCGCTTCAATTTCTTTATGAAAGGACAGCTATTCTAAATTGAGCGCAAATTTTCCGTTCGTGTCTCTTGAATTGCTTCTGTGTATTGATTGCATGCACAGATCCAATCCAAACGTGTTTATTTGAGCCGGATTTCAACTGTTCCTCCAATCTAAAAGAACTCGATTGATGGATGCATTTCAATGTCGCTTACCTTCGCTCAACATATCCATAGTAGGTTAGGACTTCTGAAGGGTTGTTGTCGATGGATATCAGTATATTAATTGCTTCCATTGTCGACACTTTTAACGATTAAAGTTGTCTTTACAACTTTGCTTGATTAACAAAGGCTTTGATAATTTGAACATTCTTTAGGTTACTTGCTAACGACATTAAGTCAAAGACTTCAAGTATACTAAAATCGAGTCAGTGAGTTGTTGAGGGAACCAAGAAGTATGCTAGGAATGGAAAAATAATACGGGTCAAATGCCTGAGCACAATTGCAATCTCAGTTTGTTTCACAAAAAAATGTAATTTTTGTTATGGACTTTTCTTGAATGTGGTTATTTAGACTGTATTTTTTGGCTTGCGGCACAGTTCACAAAACCAAAAAGACAAGTGGTCCAATGAAATGACGTCATTTGAGTATGCCTTTAACATTACTTTGAAACACTACGTGAGATGTTAAGAGCAGAAGGAAGTATGCATAGTTAGAGTAAAACAGAATGTGGGAGAAATAACCATTCTCGAGGATTGAGTTTGTTAATAATACTCTCTTTAAAACCGTCACCAGATGGAGGCACGGCATCCAAAACTCATGGAGGCAAAAATAACCTCAACACAACTACTTCAAAGTGTTCAAACCAATTTCACAAAGTGAATTTTGCCATCGCAAAGTGTTAAAAAGTTTGTCTCCATCTTTTGGAGTCAACTCTATAAATAAAGTCTGAAATAAACAGCAAATGTTGCATTTTTATTTTCAAATATGTAAAAAAAGTAAATTTGGTATACTAAAAGGAATGCCAACATTAACTGTATTTTTTTATATTCTCACCATCATTCCTGACACCCTCAACAATATGCCTAGATTTATTGTGCTGAATATATTCTCAAGAAGCTTTAACTTCTTATTTGTATTGTTGGAGTTAACATGCAACCTTTCAGTACTTGGTCGTTCAGGTCTCATTTCACTTCGGCAATGGAATCAAACGAAAAAATACGTATTGGAGAATTTTTTGATACCATTATTAAGAATGAGATTGCTGACTTTTCCGGAAAAATGAACCAAATTCTCTCTGGCAAGATAATCGTAAAAAATGCTTTAACAAAAAACGTATCAAGAAATTTTTGCGTTCCATCGAAATTTGCCCTGTTCTTTTCTCAATATTTCTTACAATATTAACCCTGTGCCATACACTTTCATTGGTGATGTAATAGCTAAGGGTACAGATATCAGTCAAATAAAGTTTTACATCCATAAATAGGTTAATATACATTATTAAAGTCGACAATGTACTATTTGATTGTTTAATGTTTCTGTTTGCCCATTTTGAATAAATTGGCTCTCAAAACCTAATTTTCGACCTTAACAAGACGACATCGAAAAAATTTCGACCAGAATGGGGACCCCAATTTTTTAAAGTTAAAAGTGAGATGGGGAAAAATTAAGAAAAAATGGGACTTGCCACTTTTGGTAATTTATTTGCCATTTTAACGAATCGAATCAAAGATAACATCGGAAAAACAAATTTGACCGAACTTATTAACTTTTTAACTTATTGGTCATTTTAATGGGTCCTATTTGCCATTTTCAAAGTTGCAACCACTTATTTTATTTGCCAGAAAACTGCACCCCTTTTTAATGGCACATGTCATTGGGATCCTCATGAAAATCATGTATATGCACACTCTGATGAATAAAGCCCAATCAAGCCCGTCAAAAGAGTTCATGTCCTCGCAGTAGCTCGTAAATAACGCTTGCTTGGGCATCATTCATATACGTATAACTCGTTGTACTTGTTGCATGATCATGTCCAGCGTTTGCGTTTAATGAGCCTCAGATTTGGTTGGTGGCGGTGCTCGATGAATACCAATGAATCATGATGCCTTATCTATCTAGGTAGGGAGTAAACAATGGCGTCCCTGAACAGGGTTACAAGAAGGTGTGGTGGGTGTGGTCCTCGCTACTGGACTGCAAAGGCCTGACCAACTCTCAATGGCTTCAAGCTACGTTTCTTAGCCTGAGACTCTCCAATCGACTCCAATTTTTTTTGTTTGCCAGTATTGTGGATGGTGGACGGTGATTTACCAAAATCAAGATCACTTTTCAAGGGGGGTTCAAATGTTAATGATAGGTTATCCCAAATGATTTAATGGTGGTTTTTCTGGGTGAATGAGCAAATTGATTGGGAACCACATCAAAACTCAAAAATCAAAAATCAAAAACTCAAGGAAGCCAGAATGGCCACGCGTACTAGCGCGTTCTTAAAAAAGTGCCGAGTGTAAGTGCTTCCCCAGACGGCGTAGGTTCGAATCCTGTTGGGGGTCGGATTGAAGCTGTCGGGAGAAATCCTTT
>JAAGOF010000015.1:199253-212526 GCA_010645155.1 Tigriopus japonicus
AGCAAGGACTCGTTTGCAGAAAACGCAAGGGAATTATTTTTTTTAGAAATCATAATTTTCATCATTTGCCTCCCACTCCAGAAATTCAGTGCTTCTTGGTCAAAGGCACTGTTGGGGTGCAAAAAACCAATGTGATGTCAAAAGGATGCTAAATCTGTTTCTTCCATGGTCAAGATTTGATTTTACAATGAAGGGAAAGAACTTCAATTGTTGAAATGTAAATTGAAAAGTTCTTTTGAAAATGATAAAAACCTCCTGATTTGAGGTACTTTAATTAAAAATTGTAACGAATTTGACAAAGAAAATAATAAATGACATTTGGCAAAATTGGTCAAACCTTGGTGAAAATAGCGCATTTGTCTACAATGAATATTTATAAATATCAATATATTCTTTATCAGTGCAGTCAAAGTTTGATGTATTAATATTTAAAAAAAATGTCAATTAATAGAATACTTTTGCTGTTGACCAAAAGTTAGATTAAGGACATGACAAAACGTCTTCAGATTTAGGAATATCTTGCAATATAAAATGCTGATCGACAACACTTTTCAACCCAGTTTTAACTCCACTTGAATGTCTTGTTGGGTGGCTACATAACACATGACACTAATATTGCCACATTTTCTTGTGCATACACCAAAGATTATCATTGATAATCCAAGTAAAACAATTTGATTCGCTACGGGTGATATCAAGTCCTAAAATGTGATGTTTTATGTATGTTTTAGTCTAATGAAATCGTGATAATTTCAATGATTATGAATTTGCCTCTTTGGAGCAATAATTTTTTTTTTCAAACAACTTTTATGCCTTGATATTTCGCATAAATAACATTCTCAAATAACTCATTTGCAAAGTCACTATTAAACGGAGAGAGTAAATGAAACCATATTGAGCACATTTATGTAAATGAGCGATAGATCGCAAAAGCATGGAGAGCTTTTTATTGTTTTGCAATCTTCCAGTAAATAAGGAATTTGCATGTGTTGATATATTTTGTTAACACACCTTCTAAAAACATCATTTTAGTTACTTTGTTGCCATTCCTTTGCACAAATAATTTTTTTATCATTTGTTTTAATGTAGAAATGGAATGAAATGGTGATGGTCATCTTAGAAAAAGGGAAGATTTCAAAATGTTGAGCCTTCATATGACCCAATTTTATACTAATCTTGTTCACATTTATACAAGTTTTGCCAAAAGAAACAGACCAGTAATGAAACAATCGAATTTTATTGCATTTCCAAGACCTCCAGACCCGAAGAAAAAAAACCACTGGATTCAGAATCACTCCTCCTTCCTTTTGGTTTTGATGTGTTTTTCTAGCATCTCGAATTGCTTATCCGATTCCCGATCAGCATCATCAAAGACTTGCTCCACAGCAATCACCTATTTGAATATTCAATAAGGACATTTTAAATCAGTTTTTTTGTTTTAAAGGCCGTGTTAGAGATCAGACTTTTAACCTCGGGAATATAGAATTGAAGCATGTTCTGAACGCCGTTCTTGAGTGTGACCACAGAACTTGGACAACTTGTGCAGGATCCTTGCATCTTCAGTTTGACCACACCATCGTCAAAACCCATGTACACAATATCGCCACCATCCTCCTATTATACAAATAGAGAAATCAAATGTTTCACCATTGTTTATAAAGCCAACCACCAGAGGGCGCTAGACTCTTCGGAATGCCAAAGTGCAGAATATAGAGCCTCTTGGTTAATGCTGGAACACTATAATAACAGAGTACGGTCATAAAGTGCGCCATATAGCAGATTTGATGCGGCAACAGCTCGCAGTTCCCACGATACACATATGTATTTTTGAAGATTGCAACGGTCATTCATCTTTTTTGGACAAACTTAAGTGCCTAAAATGTTGATGGTGGAACTTTAAATAGAACCTTAAATGTTTTTATGATGAATTTAGGCATAGATCATGCCTGAATTACCTTTTCAGTGGTCAGGTTTCCATGCCAATTTGAAAGAGATTTTACCAATAATTTCGACCAAAAACCACCACAGGTTCTTCAACAACACTCAGTCAACATTTGAGGCACTTTAGTTTGTCCAAAACTGTTTTTTGAAAACAGTTATTCATTGAATGAACAAGAGAGTACACCCGAGGCAAAGTGTGTTGAATTGAAGGAGAGAAATCAATAAAGGGTAAGATTTTTGTTGTGGAGCAGAAATTCTAGATGTTTCAATGGGCATCGTCAGCTGACGATAGCGATCATTAACTGACCCTATTAGCTTAGCTGACCCTACACGCTAAAACTTCTGGGATTTCCGCTCCACAGCAAAAATATAAATATTTTCTCATCCTCTTCAGTCATCAAGGTGATAGAAATGACACTTTTCTTTAACTCGTTCAACAGAAAATAAGCCTCTACATTAGAGTCCCTTGAACGGTAGATGGCGTTTAGTCCATGAACGATGACGTATTCTTTGGAAATCAACATTGACATCTTTACCTGTACTGTGGGTCTAATTCTGGTGTCCAGAAGCTCTTTGATCATGGCTACAGTGTCATCGTCATCCTCATGGATCTCTGTATCCGCCGAAGGTTTGGCATCCTCATTAACAATAGGCAATCCACTAGCAAAGAAGTCCATGATGGTGGCATAGATCTCGGGTTTGAGAAGCTTCCACTCGATTTCATCATCGTACTAGAAAAATAGTTCAGATTAAAGTTCGAATTTGTGGAAATTAGTTGACTTACCTTTGTGACTGTGATAAAATCTTTGCCAAAAAAGACCCCTTTGACGCCATCAATCCGAAACAAGAGCTTGGCCAAAGGACTTGAAAAGGCTGATGAAGCATTGGGAAAGTCCAGTGTTCCTCCATCTGGCAAAACCTAAGGAAATTAGATAATTACAGCCCAACGAGGATATAAGAAAAAGAAAAATGGAAAAAAACCATTCAAACTATTTTAAACTTACATTGGTGACTTGTTAAGGGGTTAAAGAGATTAGAGACAGAATGCACTTCAAAAACGATCCAGATTCATTTCAACTTTTTACGTGTTCGTTTAAACTTGTTTTTGGAGGAAAAAGGACACATTTCCATGCTACATGAATAAACATAATAAAAAAGACCTTGAATGATGTTTACTACAACGTCATTGCGAGAAAATGAAAGCCACATTAAGCCCCTGGTTGTAACAAGTTTGCAAAAATACAAACGGTTATTTTGATCTCCATGGTTTACTATCGAGTTGGGTATTTCGTTCATTTTAGATTGTAACACGTCTGATAACATCATGTTAATGTTGAAATTCATAAATTTACGAATGAATTATTTTGTTAATAAGTAGCCTTAATATAAAAAAATCGTTATTCATATTCTAAATTGATACAGACTACAATAATTAGCTTTCCTTTGCCAATAAAAATACGACTATTTAGTTTTAGTCATCATCTAAATTATTGCAGGACTATTCAATCTCAACTATGGATGACAGAATATGCGATAAAAGGACAACTCTATTGAAACGAATAAATCTCGATATTTGAATAATGTCAGAGTCACTCTTTTAAGGAGCATTATTCTTCAGATCAGGAGATTTCTAGGAATGTTTCCCTAAAAAACTACATATACAGTAGTCATGCTTTCATACTGGTGTTCCCGGTAGAAATTTCAAGCTTTGTGGATTCGGAGTCTCCTGGGTTTGTATAAACATGGTTCGTTGTTGGGTCAATCTGATGGATGGTTGCATCTTCAATGCGGCCAAAGGTCTAAATAACAAATTAAGAACATCATCTATGTTTTACGTCATGTTTAAATTTAGGGTTGGTTACCTCTGTGCAGCTAAAATGGACAATGGGCATGCTTGGATTGTGGGTCTTTTGGGCGATAATGCCACTAAATTGCGACAGAAACGAAGAGAACGGTTGGACATCATGGTTACACAAGTTCTTTTGGTAAGTTTGTTGTTGTTTTGATGTGAAATGGAGCTGATCAGGGTTGCCAGGTCACGGACGGCTCTTGTCGCCAGATTTGCCACCGAAATGCGCCAGAATTCGCCACATCATTTGAAAAATCGCCAGATTTTCGCCAAATTTCTTTTTACTAACAACCTTATGTACATAAATAGTCAATCATGCTTAAGTAACCTTCAAGGAATACCTCAAATGGTCAATTCTTCAGTTTTGTTTTTCAACTTTCATTTCAACTTTTATCTTTTGATACACATTTCATGAAAAAAGTTCTCGAAGAAAAACGGAATGCCACCATATTGACTTTCCTTCATGAATTTTTATTTGTAGCACTTAGAACGCGTTTTAGTTTGTAATTTGTGAACAAAATTGAAATTTTTTTGATGCTAAATAACAAAATCTTTCGGACTCTCTTATGAAATGCTATGAAATTTATAACTCTTTAAAAGCCATGTTTATGGTATTTCGTTAACGAAATATGACCAATTGCCATTAAAAAATCCCAAAATGCAACGTGATCACTCAAATAGTAAAAAACATTTTTATACCAATGACATTGTTCATGCCCTGTATTATGACCATATTATATTAGATTGAGTAGTAAACCATAAAGAGGGCGTAACCAAAACCAAACAGGGGCTATCACAAAATAATAGGATGCATAGTTTATTTAGGATTTTAATTGGCCCTACCATTAGGAATTTTTCAAAATCATTTACACTTGCGTTTGCCGATGCTTTTGACTTCATTTTTCCCAAACTTTATTGTTTTAAAATCTAGTCTGCATTTTTTACCGATTTTAATTGGTACACAGAATGTCATTCAATGTAAATATTAAAAAAATAAAACCCAAGTGGGGAAAATTCATGTCTCATAAAAGCATTGCTCTGTAACGAAGTTAGAATTAGCTGCCCCAAAGAGTCCCTGAAAGTCGTCTAGATGAGACTTAAAAATTTATAATGTGTCGTCAAATGGATAGATTCGTCACAAAGAGGGAGGAAGTAAGTTTTACAACAAAAGAGCGAAACAAAAAGATTCCTCGTTCTTGGTAAATGCACAATCAAATCAAGAAACAATACTTTGGTCAAAGCTCTCCCCATTTAGTGATTGTCATCTAAAACATTTAATCCTTGGTTTTCAGTCAGAATGAAAGTCAAAATCATAAAGAGAAGATCAAAATTTGCCTGAGTTATCGCTAAAAAATGGGCACTTTAGCCAATTTTTTTCGCCAAATTTCCCAGATTTCGCCTAATTTTTCGCCAAATTTGCTCATTTCGCCAAATTTATCGCCAGTGAGATCAAAATCGCCAGATTTATCGCCAGATCAGCTGATTTCGCCAGATTAGCTGATTTCGCCAGATTAATTTTTCTATCGCCAGATACGTTTCAAAATCGCCAGATTCGTAAAATCTGGCGATAGAAATCGCCAGTTGGCAACCCTTGAGCTGATTTTGGAATGTCAGAGGGTAGAAGAAGAGCTCTCGCAACCTCGATTATTTAGATCAAGAAAGGGCAAATTAGATTCTTCAATTCATCTGGTCTTTTGCATTGAAGCAGTAAATATATGACACAAGGTAAGGTCGAGGGAATTTTGAAGTATTCTTGTAATAAGAGAGAGCAGGTGTTCTTTATGTTTTCCAGGACCAACATAGGATTTATTTTGTAATAAATGATAAATAAGATCTGACAGATGGTTTCTTTTTTCAGTTGGATGGGTGAAAACTGTTTTGATATGATTTTGAATCTAATTTTAAACGGTAAGAAAAGAATTAAATAAAACCTGTATTTTTCCTTCTAACATTGCTCGTCACAGGATTATGAATTATTTAGTTAAATGTAATTTTACATTTTTTCAAATTTTTTTGACCGACTATTTTCCCATTAAGTATATATCAAGTACTGAAGGTAACATAAATTGGATTTAGGGATCAAATCAAACTGATTGATGTGAAAGCTAACTAAAATTGGAATTTCAAACTACAAAGGCCTAGCAGATCATAGAGAGCAAGGTACTTCTGACAGAACTTCAATTTCAGCAAACGTTTTAGCAAAAACAATACCACAGAACTTTTATCAAAAGTCACATGACATAAGCGTGAATATTGAATATTCGCCGATGATGGGAAGAAGAAGATGGAAACTAAAACGAGTCAGTCTGAGTAAGGTGTCAGGAAACTCCAGTTTCACAGTTCTCCCCTCTGGCCAAAAACCTGAGTCTAGAAGTCAAAAGAAAGTCGAAAAACAAGATCTACCTTTGGAAATTTGAAAGGTAACTTGTTTTGTATTGTACTACTAATAACATTTCTCGCATTTCTTGTACATTTACATAGTAGAAATGAGTTGGCCTCTAAATAGCATGACAAAGATAAAGTTTAAGATAACAATGTACTCTTTGCCCTTTAGTTATTGTGGAACACTTCATCTTGCAAAATGGGTTTCGGCAAAGACTATTTCAATTTGGAGAAGCAATTGACCTTCTATGCTACCTATCATAACAATCCGGTCAATATTGTCATTCACTTGATGTGTATCTGGCCGATTTTGGCCACGGGCATGGTTCTCTTGCAGGTAATTTTCTGATCATTTTGAATCTGTTAAAACGTATTTCGTAATTTTCATTATTTGTTCTAGTTCACATCCTATTGCTCATTCACGCATTTACCAACACCGGAATACTTACAAAAATTGCCATTGGGTTTAGAGGCCCCCATAAATCTGGCATTGGCCGTGACTATCATCTATGTTGGTAAGGACATAAGTAGGATTGCTGATTTTAACAGGTAAAGGAGATTTTATGCCCCAAAACACGTTTATTTGCTATTTACTAGCTTTTCAAGTTTTTTTGCCATTTTTCATTCTATTTGCCATTTTTGGGGCAAAACCATGTCAGTATTGTCTTATTAGAGCAAGTGAATGCACAAATTGTCTATTTTGGCAAGAAAATGCAAAAGTTGTCTTTATTTGGTAAATATATGCAAGATTGCCTTTTGGGCAAAAAATAAGAAAAAAGCATTTTTGCCCAAGAATACAGAGAAACCAAATTTCTGATAAGGTTTTGTCTGATCATGGGACAAGAATTACCTGACAATGATTTAAGGGATATATTTAATATTCAATGGAACGAAGGATTTTCTCTTGAACGTTCGTGTTTTCTGTTTTTTTACTGAAATATTAAGCTCAATTACTGAATTTTGTGGTCAGTTTTGCTATTACTGGCAATTTTTCATGTCCATGTGCCATTTTATGTGCGATTCTGGACATGTTTTTTTGCCATTTTTTGGGTCTGATAGGTATGTTTGCCAGAACTTTTCACCGCTAGACATAAGACTAACTCAAAACTAAATTTAGAAATTATATTTTATAACTTGGTACTTTGATTTGGGCGCAAAAACTTACATGTTCGTTGTACTTTTCCAAATCAAACTGTTTATTTGATATTGCTACCCAAATAAAGCCCACTTGTGTAAAGATTTTGAAGTCCGTAACGCAAGATATGCAAAAAAATTTTTTCTTGAAATGGACCCATAAAAGTCTACAAACATTTTGCGACCTTTCAAAAGAAATATGAGGTTATGTTTAATTGTGAATTTGAATCATTCCCTTTACGTGATATTTTCATTGCAATCCCCTAATTTGAACGTCAATTTGCCAGGTGTAAATTAGTGAAAGATGTAAAGTAAATGGCTTGTAAAAAATGTTTTAAACGCCATTCAATTTTTGACTAATTTTAACCTACAAATTTTAATGTTTCTTTAAAATATTTTTTTTTTAAATGATATACTGTACTTACCATTTTCAGTCTGTTACGTCGTGATGGAACCCTTTGTGGGCAGTATTGGCGCTCTTCTTATCATAGGTCTCTATTTGGGATCATGGAAGATGGTCTCTGAAGATTGGCAAGTGGGTGACTATCCAGTTTGGCAAGTAGCTTTGGCCATTTTCATTATGGGTTGGATCATCCAATTCATTGGCCATGGCGTGTTTGAAGGTAGATCTAATTATCTGTTTTAAGATCATTGGGAAATTCATAATACTTTTATTTTTTTTATTCACTTAGGACGTGCCCCTGCTCTTTTGGACAGTTTGGATCAAGCTCTTGTCACAGCACCACTTTTTGTTTTACTGGAGGTCTCCTTCCTTCTGGGATATAGAAAAGAGTTCCACCAAAAGGTGTTGATACAAGCGGCTATTAATGTCTTGAAATTCAAACATAGAAGCAAGAAGACACAATAAGAATGTTAAAAACATTTTATTTCATAGAAATACACAACTCTACTTACGCAAAAGCCCGACGAATTTTCACGCAACCTCGTTAAGACATGCGATTGGTTCTTTTTTCGTGCAAGTGTAGTCAGACGTAAAGAAGCTCTTGGGAAAGAAGCGAAAACTTGACCCTAGCGACAAGTGGCGTTAACGTGAAGCTTCAAAAAGCCCAACAAACCAAGAAGCTCGAGAGAAAAAAATGCAAGAAAAGGAGCTTTTCGATCCGAAAATATCAACATAATAACTTGAGCACTGCTTATTAGCCAACGATTCAGTGAGGTCACTAATCTAAACAAAGTCAGGGATTGGTTGAGAATTGAGCCCGCTCAACCAATGACAACAAGGCAGCAATTTTGCGGACATAAGATCACATTTGACGCTTCAACAACACTTAACAGCAATGACGTTAAGGACCCCATAAACCATTTAGGCCAATTGAAATCAGATGAATCATGGAATAGTCCAAAGAAGATTGGTGTTAAAAGGAAATTTTGTAAGCTTATCATCAAAAAAAAAGCTCCAATTATCTGGGATTTATTCATTAACAATTATGGCATTGGGTAGGTCACATTGAGCCTTGATTCTGTCCATGGCATATCATTTTGTTCACTTCCATCGGGTCATTCTGATATAGAGGTGAAGAATCTTTCCAAAAATTGAAGTCTCTGATATTGTGGCATTTTTTCTCGAAATGTTTTGGAACGGTGTCGGTGTTTGGTGCTGTCACCCATTCTTATATGTTTTCACTTAAGCTTGCATGTAGAATCTAGTTGTTTCTTGGCTTTGGTCCGGATTCCATGGTTGATCGATTGGTGGGTTTGTTTGTTGATTGGTTGCCTCTACCATCCTTCAAACATCTTCTGATGCTAGTCATGAAAGGTCTTTTGGTTTTTCCCTCTCGTAAGTTGCTCTTGTTGTTTTGGACCAAAGCAAGACGACGCCTTTTGTGTGGACGACTGGCCGCGTCGGAACGGTAATTCAGGGTCAGAGCGGGAATCATAAAAATCCCAAACGTGCGTCCTTCGATACCGATCATCAAAGCGGCTTATGAGTTTGCTCAAATCAACACCATGTCAATTTTTCAAAAGTAAATTACGTGTTCATTGAGTCAAGTGAGACAAGAGGGATGATTCAAATTGGTCTACAAATAAAGTTTGAACCCTGATTAGGTCTGGCCCTCCGACATAAATGTGAGGTTTGGTGAAAAGTTGGTTTTTTATTTCACTCTTACAGGAAGCCTGAGTACTTTTTAGCGCATTTTAAAACACGTTGGTCCGTCGCAATATTGGTAAACCACATGTAGCCACCAAAAATATCAGAATCATCTCCTTTTTTAACAGCATTGAGCTTTTCAAGTTTCGGTCCACCTGCGCAGCAGGACTCAATGTCCGCGATCTCATATAGTACTAAAGAAGCAACAGGCAGGTACAAAATACGAAAAACAAAATACCGTAAATATCCATTCAATTTGCTTTGCATGTCAACTGCACTACAAAAGTGTACTTTTTTGATTATATCTCAAATAAGTAGATGTAATCAAGGCATAAAAGTAGTTGACTGACACCATCGCATTATTTTTAATCGAGTGAAATGTCGATCTTCAATTGAAAACTCGTCACACTTGAGAAATGAAGGCAGAATCAGATCGGCCTAACGCCAATTATGCAATATGACAACTGAATAGATCGGTATTGGCATGATTTACTTAAACTGATCGCAAAATCGAATTTCTTTGCAATTTGGACTTCCTGAGTTGATGGTGGCGACAACAACGGCAAACAATCGAAGCTTCAAAAAAACCCAACAACTTGGCCTAGTTTTCGCTTCGTTCCTGTGAGCTTCTTCAGTCAGACGAATTCAGCTGGGGATTTGGGGGCCAAATTGCTTGGGGATGGGTCAGAACCAATTCTGTAGAGACAGAAATGTCACTCCGAAATTGCTTGTGATTCAACAAGATGGGATTTGACATTGGCCACATTTAGCTACTTGATCCAAAATTGGAATTTACTATTTCTTGGAGTCAAAGGCGGAATTGCTCATTCAAGTGCTTTACTAGAACAAGAGCAATCCATGAAGAATCAAGTCACTTGGCACCCTTGCTGCCGGACCGATGAAATGAACTCAAACAAATCTGCACTGACCTAACCCAAGTGATTGTTCTGGAGAAGTTTAACTAAAGGTTAGAAAAATCGCCACTAGATGGAGGCAAAACAGGGGCAAATTCTCTTGATTTCAGAGCAACCATCAATTTCAACATGTTGCCAAAATTGCAGCTTTCATCTTAAAGTCGATTTTTCTTCATAGTTCGAGTCTTATAGAGCTCAGCTGCGAAATTATTATGTTCAAAAATCAAAAAGTCACTCTGAGTAATCACAAATTAAGGCTTAAGATATAGCAGAAATTTTCACAAAGCCTGGAGTTCTGTATACATGGACCAGTTTAGAAGGAACTTTTTTGCATTCAATAAATTACAGAATAAGAAGCAACGGAAAACTAGATTACTAAGTTGATCTTTTGATAAGGACTTATAAAAGTATTTTATCTCGAATAATATTCATTCTATAAGAAATCTAAACAAAAACCATAACTGATGCTCATCTTCCAAAATCACTTGAGGTTAAATCCTACCTAAAAAGGAAAACGTTCCCAGTCCATTAAAATCACATCATGACTGCTCTTGATTCTAACAATGAGTTCGGTTTTGTTAGTCAATGATTGCGAGTTTCAAATTTCAGTTATTTTTTTTTTTTGGGGGGGGGGCGGATTTTTCAATACCGCTACAAGGAATGGGATTCCCTGTAAGGAGAGTTAATCATTATTATAGTTTCAATAATTAATGTTTATATGAAATTTGATCTACCAATGAGTTACTGTTGGCAGATCTAAACAACCCTTGAATAGTGGGTTGGTCAGGAATAGTATTTAAGAATTTGTCCAATCCTGCCTTAAATGCTGTTAGAGGATCAGCTCCTACATATTCCCGACGAAGGCAAATAGGCAACAAATTGAACAATTGAATAAAGGAGCCCGATAAAGAAGAGAGGAGGACTTCATTGTTCGAACTAGCCTCGATTCCCTTGGATTTGGAGGTGCTCTCAGAGCGCACGTAAAACCTCTACGATCGCTACAAGTGATCTCAAAGCCTGGGTTAGGACAGGGCCCATGAATGCTCTTGAAAACATACAGTATCAGATACCTTTCATACCTTCTCTGAGTACTGTACAGCCCTAACTTCTGGAGCCTCTCCCAATATGAGAGCTCTCTCATTCCTGTGATGTTCCTAGTAAAACATCCTTGGACCTGCCCAACCTTTTGCAAACCTGCCGAACTCATTGGAGCCCAAATGGGTGAGGCATATTCAAGATGCGGCTGTACAATCGACTTGTACAGAGTTAGCATCGTAATACTATCTCTGGACTTGAAAGTGCGATAGATCCAGCCACATGTTTGAAATGCCTTCCCCACTTCCAACTGGATATGCACATCAAACTTTCCGTCATCTTGGATGACAACTCCTAAATCCCTCATGGACGAGACCTGCTCAATATCACAACCTCCATTGTCTTTGAAAATCAAAAAGTTTGATCAAATTTCGCTTCAATTCATGGCTAGGGACCTGTTTAAAACCTATTTGCCTGATTTTGAAAAATAGGTTGATGTTAGTGGTTCTAAGTGATTTATTACAGTTATTTGAGCCAATATAACACTTACATCTTCACACGATATCTTTCTTGTGGTCGTCTGATATCAAAAAAATGGTCAAAGTATGGATTGTGGATTGGACCCCAAGAATTTTAATTCAGTTGTTTGGAGGGCTAGTATCGACTCTGAGGCATCCCTAGCCATTTTGGCCCCTTAATCCCCACCTGAATTCATTTGATAACACTCATCCATTTAACTGCCTTTATATGAGACATTTTATTTCGCAGTTTGAGGCGAACTGCGACATAATAAATAAACAATCTCGTAGCTTTTAATAATAATGATTAGAGACCGGAAGTTTAGACGAATAAAACTGTCAAAATTGACCAAAAAAGACGAATAAAAGTACCTGATTAGACGAATAAAGACGAATAAAATTGCCCGATTAAACGAAAAAAGACGAATAAAATCCAAATTAGAGGAATAAATTTATCGCGACGAATAAGAGTAAAAAAGATTAATAAAGACGAAAAAAGACGAATAAGTTTATTCGTCTAAAGTTCCTGTCCCTTGTAGGACGAATATCATTGGACATTATAAATTTTATTACAATTTTGTAAATATACAGTATATGTGACAACAGTGTGTCTATCACTTGAAGGAGGGTTATTTCCCATTGGGTGGACTTCATACGAGGTGTAGTGGATGGCGCAGTTTTCTGTAACGAGAGAGGTCCCAGGCTCCAATCTCTTCCCCGACCTTTTTCCACGAAACTCTGCACACCCACGCCAATTCACACCCACATATGGAAGACCAATGCATAGATATCTTGACTACTGAATGTCGTACGACCGACCACTTGGTTGGTAAATTAGTACATTGAATAGTCTCTTGGGAATCGATCACAAACCTGTTTATTGTACTGTTTTTCTAACCAATCAAGCGGTCGTCCGCCATCCAGTGTCAAGAAATCTATGACCAATGTCATGTTAAATTATTTCACGCAAAAGGGCATCTTTGACATTTTCTTTGTAGAAAACCAAATGTGTTGACCTTTTTCGGATTATTTGTCACCAAATAATGACAAAGTTGACAAAAAATGATTAGATTAGAAATTCTTCTTAAAACCATAGTGCTTTTTGTACTATAATTGAGCACAAATATATTTTACGTTCAAACTCTGTGCATAGTTTTGAAATAGTACCATCATCTCATCAAGTCTTCTGCGATAATAGCATGTTATGTATGTTTTGTTGTAGTTTTCTGTTTTAAAATGTGAAAAACATGTATTCCCGCCCCTCATAATTTCATTTCACAAGGTCTTTTGGCAAATATGAATATTTTTGTTAGTATCTTGATTCATTACTGCTCCAAAATTATGAAATACGTATCTTGCCCTAACATACGCTTTGCATTCCTGCTTAATG
>JAAGOF010000015.1:216151-246203 GCA_010645155.1 Tigriopus japonicus
AGACACATAATGTTACCTATCGGCAAAATTGGGTCAATACCAGCTTTATTGGGCGGGGGAGGATCAACCCTGCAATCCTAGCACCTAAGGATTCACGTTAACGTCAATTGTCTATAATGCCAAGTTGATGCTTTGTTCCCATGAAGTTTCTTACTAGAACGCACAATACAAAAAATGTAAAGAAGTTTAAGAAAATATATATTTTACAAAAAATGTCTTGAGCAATGCTCCTTACTTATACATTTTTTTGCAATGTGCGTGACAATTGAACAACAATAATGAAAACAATGAAAATAAAAAAATGGCTGCCAAGTGGCAACTTTTCCTCATTTTTGGCCGCCAAAAGGCAACTTTTGATTTTAAATTTGGCCGCGAGCCCTCCGTGGGACCTGGCAACCCTGGTTCTAACAACGCTTCTTTCACATGAGCTTCTGTAGAGGTGACAGACTAGTTTGTAGTGTTCATCACAAAGGCGTCACAAAACACAAAACAAAGTTACAAAACAGCATCCCTGAATGTCCAAAAAGCCAATGCATCCATGTTTTTTGGCGTCCTTGATTAATCTCTGCTTCTCATTTGGCCCGGGTTTTCCTGGTCTGAGAACGCCACATTTCTCAGCTCTCTCTTTGCCCAGTCCTTCAATGCAATTCATCTAATCCCAATGCACTACGGCCAAGCAGTGAGGGTGGGTGGATGGGTGAAAGGGTACGTCAGGTACACAAAGTGCAAGTGAACCTGACCCCTTTTCGGTAAAGCGGAGAATACACCAGCTCACTGGGGGAGCTATCAGCCAACTGTGATCATTGAAGAATTTTGTTTGTCCCAACTTCTGAGAACTGGCCGTGCAGCCAGTATAAAAGGATTCAAATTTTCCTAAAGCCTGGAGTTCTGAATACATGGACCAGTTTAGAAGGAACTTTTTTTGCATTCAATAAATTACAGAATAAGAAGCAACGGAAAACTAGATTACTAAGTTGACCTTTTGATAAGAACTTATAAAAGTATTTTATCTCGAATAATATTCATTCTATAAGAAATCTAAGCAAAAACCATAACTGATGATCATCTTCCAAAATCACTTGAGGTTAAATCCTACCTAAAAAGGAAAACTTTCCGAGTCCATTAAAATCACATCACACAGAAGGGCGGCAAAGAAGGCCTTGGGCTCATCACTTGCCTTTGGTAACTACTTTATTTGAACTAAATGACTGCTTTTGATTCTAACAATGAGTTCGGTTTTGTTAGTCAATGATTGCGAGTTTTAAATTTCAGTTTAATGGAATGACTGGGTCAAAAGTTATGGTATGAACTTCTTAAACTGAGACAACAGAAGGCAGAAACTGAAAGTGTTTGTTTGACATTGTCGTGCAACCCTTGCACCAAGTGGGGTAAAACATTTATTTTGGCCTTACTCTACCATGAGTTTCAGAAGCCCATAAGTTTTGACATTCATTTGATTGGGCTAAAAATGGGCAAACATATAATTTCTAACTTTTTTAGTAAGAAAGCCCATTTGTTGATCTTCCCATGAACCCATCTTGATGGGTTTTCAAAAAGGAAAATTTTGCCCTGTATATCGCCCATTTTATTTATATGTAACTTTGAACACTCTTTTAATAGGAACAGCCTAAAAATTCACTCACTAAACGTCAATAAGTGGATTAATCAAATGCTTTCAGTTCTAAAGATTACATGAGCAAATTAAAAGGGTTCATTGCCTTCATTTCTGCAAAACAAAGAACCAGAAAGAGCTATATGGCAAAATTTTAGTGGGGACAAATCAGGTCTAAGACCAATGGTTATGTCACAAGAGAAGACAAGCAGAGTGCATCGTTGATCTGTGCCGTGCACAACAGGTTCATCTTCAGGACCCTTAATGTGCCCGGGACCACCCTCATCACAAGCAACAAAAATGTGAAGGGACGAGAGGACCTCAGCCACGCCTCTAGCGCCATGATATGTGGAGTAGTAGGTTCATATGGAAGCCACATGGACGCAAGTTAGTTCCCATAGGAGTACCGCATCAGGGTATAGGAATACATGGGCCTTGCATCTTCCGGCAAGATTGTACACTAGCTTATAACTACGAAGTGGCCCCAGAGTGGCTCTATAGCAACTTGAGTTTTTGAGACAAGGACTCAAATCCCAATCAGAACCCCCTCGATTACGCAGTCTAGGGTCATGTTGAGGGCAAAACCTCCCGTGGTCGTTACAATAGCATCCATGTTATGAAATGCACAATCAATCAAGTGTGGGCCACAATCTCTCCCGAGTTTGTTTGCATAGCCGCAGGGGTTATAGGTCCCATCTTCTGAACGTTATTACCTTTGAGAGAGGCTAAATAAGATCAATTTGTTCTGAAATATTAAAACGAAAAATCGCCTACACCCTATTGTTTGGTCAAATTCGTCCTTTCCTTCCTTTTTTGTTATTGGTACATTTTGCAACACACGGTTGTGTCCCTACATTCAGAGGTCCTCGAGAAAACAACTTTTGCTTTCTGATTTAATGCTTCAATGCTATGTTTTAAAAGGGGTTGGCTTACAATTCATCAACAATGCTGCTCTTTTGTTTCCGCACGAAGAAGCAACTGTATCCTTTTTTATTCCTCTTGATTAAGGTTCCTTCATTATATGAGCAACAAAGCTATATTATTGATATGCTCAGTCACAACGCCAGCCACATGTATGTATTACGCAGTAACATCTCGGGGGTTAAGCTTTGCCCTCGTAATCTCAAGACTTGAGCGGTTTACAGGTGGAAGGTTATATTGGGAGAGAACCACAGGTAGGGAAAAGGCAACGTGGAAAAGGCAACGTGGCAAAGACCTCGCAATTAATCACAAAGTTTACGTGAATGTAATGTGGCGAAAAAAGTGACAGAAAGCCACTTCAACATTTTTCCCATCTCAATATTTTCAGAAAGTAATGATGATTCGGACTCTTTACCAAATGAACAAGCTGAAAAAATAGACTTGAAGCCTTGCCACAAATGTGAAAATGGTAGTTTCACATAATTAATTTCCTTTTCATTAATGAACGAAACACTCTGAACAAGACAAAAATGCTACATTGTCGACAACAAGGATTATGACTGGCTTTTTATGTGAATCCTCTGCCCAAAAAAACGCTAAAAAGCTAATGAAATTACGGTTGGTTACCAATTTTAAGTGATGAACAGTATTTCTTGTTTTGATTTTGATAGGCCAACACACATGAAAGGTTTCTATTTTTTCTATTGTTGCTGTTTTCAAGTTCAAAAGAGTTTCATTAATCTTTTTTTTTTGAAGGAACCAAACTCTAACCCTTGCTTGCTCTTAGTTATTCAAACTATTAATCTATGTTTTGATTATAAAGTTAGGGCGGAAAATATTACTGTCAGCAATGTAAGTCAGCTGACGATTACATTCGTCAACTATCAGCTGACCTTCTGACAACAAGGAATAATATTTTTCGGCTCCTAAATACTGATGGGAAACAAGCTGCAGCTTGAAGAGGAGTTTGGGCCAAGCAACAGTTTTCAGCTGTGCTTGAAAGCTTGCAAGCAGTTTCAAGCACCTATACTCGGTGTTAGGCTTGCCAGTTAAAATTCAATTTGTTGGCCACCGGAAATGGAGTAAAATAGTTTGCACTCAAGTTTAACGAAGCATGCTTCATATAGCCCCTAAGAAGGCAAATATCTTGAAAAATCTATGCAAAAAAATGAAAAAATGACAAATTCTGCAACAGCATAGGAGTTTCTGCTTCTATTTTTAGATCAGGCAAAAAGGACAACAAATAGCTTGACAACCCTGCTATTCACCGTAGGTCCTCTGAGCCCTGTGGCTTGAATGCTTGGTTTAGCTTGAGGCAGCTGAAATGGAAACAAGCCCAGCTTGAAAAATTGAAGTGCTTGATAGCTTGGGAAATCCCATCAGTACTCCTAAATATGAATTAAATCAGCTTATGTAGAATCAATCCACTGATAAAGGCATCGACCCTTCTCTTGTACTAGAACCTTCTCCCGTTCATAGTACGCCACCATCATTACCACCACCACCACCATTGCCCTCTTCTTCAAAGCTCTTCAGCGTCGACGTTGCAAGTTTGTAACCACCGAAGCCAATGATACCTACCTCCTGGTTGGTTCAGCGGTCGGGCCGCACTCTTGACCGCTGTTTCGTTTTCTTGAATGGATGGATGGAGGTAGAAAAGGTGCCCGTCATCCCTCAGCCACACTTGAGACCGAGAGAAGTGCCCATCCTGGCCTTGCTTGGTGTGTGTGTATTAAACATTCCTCAGATTTGTTGACTACAACGCGTTGGAGAACTGATTACAAGTACAGTTGGCTTCTTGTGACAGAGTTGTGTATTTTAGTGGTGGTGATTTCAAAGAAAAAAAATAGTACAAGTTATAACCTGGTGAGTGACAGTTGTTTTCGGGTGGTGATTGGTCTTCAAGACGACTGTTTTCAAGATGGTGCAACATTTGTGATTAGGTATAAAGTACTATTTTAGACCAAAACCTGTTTTGGCTCTATGACCGGCCTCCAAGTTCAAAGAGTGGTGTACAAACCACAAAAAGAATTGGTCTAATTCTCAAAGAGGAAAACATGTTTCATGTACTATTGAATACATAATATTCAGGTTGACAGGTTGGTTGGTCGAAAGATTCCCACAATTTCTCTTTCGAATCACAGTTGATGGAAGATTTGTTGATATTGTAACCCTTTTAGTGCCTTTATTCACACGTATTGTGGTTAAAAGCATTCTTTTGTTGTTGGGGCAATGAAATAGAAGACTAATAAAAGTTCTTTGAAATCAATTTGGACTTAAAAGTTGTGACACAAATTAGATGGTTTAAACTGCATAAGAGTAAGATTAACATAACTCTAAAATGAAAAAATATGGACTTCATTTTTGGCGTGTCTTTAAAATCAACTTTACTAAATCATACTTATTTTTTGAAAAATTAATTATCTTAAGTTTAATTTAAGTTTTTGGAAGTTTAGTGAGTTAAAAATAACATTGTGTTGATGAAAACAATGTTCAAGAAAACGAGGAATATGAGTTGTTTCTGCTTTGGCATGTGTCCAAAAATATGATTTTGAATAGTTTAATATGTTCCAATGAAGATATTTCTAAAAAGAACATGCAAATCAAAGGCACCACGAATTGATCCATATGTTCATCCAAACATGGTAAAATCGTTTCCATACGTCAAAAAGTGGTTAAACAAAAAGCAATACGTTCCTTGAAATACTCAAATTCAATTTTAATCTATGAACACCAGATAAAACCTGATTTTTCCTTGCTGGAATCTTTCAAATGACTAGAATAGCGTTGAGCTATCCTGTGGATTGGCGTTTCAGCAATTTACGACGCAATTTGTCCAAGAATTTTCAAGTTCATTCACGAAAGTGAAATCCCATTAGCCAGAATCGATCACAGTTCTTTTTAAATCTCAGAGTGACACATTCCTTCATGAATGTTTAATCTTTTAACGGAAAGACACCTTTGATAAGGAACGTCCACATCCTGTTTCTCTAAAAGAGCAAATCTGAACCAAACATGGGTTGTGAGTTCGATCAAATATGACGATGGTTCATTGACCCATTCACCCTGAAATGCATCAGGACACACTTCCAAACCGGCTTCGAATGGTTGAATTTCTCTGGCAAGGACGCTTCTTTACAAAGATGAGGGTTGAAATGAGTTGAATGACCGGACATTGACTACTAATTCTCACATGGTGAAAAAGAAGGACAGGCTGGTTTTTGGTTTGCCAAAAGAATAGAAAGCCTTTAGGGTAAAATACAGGAGGAAAAACTCAGGGTGGCTTGCTTGATCGTTAAGATTAGCACTTGGAAGGCTTCCCTTTTGGAGTCCTCTTATGAGTCATTGCGGCCTTGCTCCACATTGCTCTGGGAACAAGTTGAACTACTAGTATGATTAAAGAGAGGCTGAAGAAGGCTGCGAGTATTTGTGGCAATGTAGAGAGAGCATGTTAAATGCACAGCAAATTGAAGTGTCTGGTTCAACCTTGTCACGAGCAGTGGATGACTCATAAACACTTCAGTCCCAACTTCAAAGAGACAATTTCTCTAGAGAGGCAAAAACCAAGACACCAATCTGGCGTTCAAATTGTTACATGCAGTTTCTTCAAAACTCTGGTTTAGCATCATTTGAGAATTTTCCAACCAAATCAATGGATGAGTGTAGTCGAAAAAATTCAGCTGGGGATTTTGGGGCCAAACTGGCTAGGGATGGGTCAGAACTAGTTATGTGTTTCGAACCAGGAGTGCTGCCAGTTTTGACACGGAAGTTTTTTGGTGTTAAAAGGGCAGGTTGTATTGAACTTTTTGAAAAGACCTAAACAGGGACGAATTTGGCAACACTCAAACTAATTCGATTTTGAGTTTCATCAATAGTTATAAAAATGGATTTCGAGTTGGCACTGCTGCCATATTTTATGGCAGATAAGGCCTATTGCCTGTTGAAAAGTTTAGTTGTGGTCAGATTTTTGACCCTTGTAACCGAAATGGCAAAACTCTGCCAAAAATCCAACTTGAAACACATCAGTAGTCAAAACTAGGCTTGGGTATTTCATAGTTAAAGTTTGCTAAATGAGGGAAAAGTTCTTGTTTTGATTGATTTCCAAAACAAAGTATGTGATTTTGGCAGTAGATTTAAAAGAAGTTTTTTGGAGGATGAGTGTGGACTCTGATGCATCCCTAGCCATTTTGGCCCCTGAACCCCAAACTGAATACATTTGACTACCCTCATCCGCTCAAATGTTACGGCAGAGAACTTTGGTTACATTTTGATTGAAAATTAGAAATAAAAATGCCTCAAACTAGGGAGATATGCAATGAGTATTTAAAAATATGGATGATAATAGATTTCATAGCCCCAGAAATCTCCCTGAAATGCCTTCACCACACTTGAAAACATGGTCAGATTCATGGCCGAAAGGTTGGACTTTGATATGAATTGAAAGGTAACTCTTTACCTTTCCTTCCTATTTAAAGACATCAAACATTTTGTTGGGAAAGAAATTTAACTTTGCAGAGAAAAACATTGTTAAAGAAAATAAAGGTTTGAAAGAAGCAAGTCTGACAGGCACTCCTTGAATACACTCTCAGCCCAGGTTGTGTTTCAAAGATAAAAGTATCCTTGGGGACCTTTTGGGTGAACTTGAGGACTTTTTGGGTCAAACATTTGACATATTTAGAAGCTTCTTGTAGCTTGCCTTTAAGGTCAATGAAGTAGCATCTTGGCGAGTTAGCAATGTGATTTTAGCCAATGGTTAAGGTATGCTTGAGCCACCTGAATAAAATCACTTATTTGAAATAAACTCTTGATATTCATTCCTATCCATTGTGCATAAAACTTTTTGGAGATAAGTAATGTTCCTGATTTTTTATAGTGTTCTGCAGTTCATAATTAACAAATTGCACCTATATTTGAATGTACACACTCATAGGACTGCCCTTTTTAGTCCTTGCATCAGTATCCCTCTAGACAAATATCCTCTATGGACACCAGTTCCAATTTTGAAGCTGCTCTTTCCAAATAGAGAACAGGAAGCCCAGCCACCCTTATTGATGTGGACGCTAGTTCCATTCATGGCTGGCACGCACCCTTTGCAGATTCCTCCTGTCCTTGCAGATCCTTGGGCCTTTCTTTTTTCCTTCTTTCTCTTTTTCTTTGTGCTTCAAGACAGCCCAGCCAGCAAAGCTAGCTGCCATGTGAGCATGCACTCTCAAGTCTCTGGGTCTGGAGTGAGTTTTCTGCCTTGCAAGGAGCATACTCCTTCTTGGACCCCCTATAACAAAGTGAGTGAGCGGCTTGCCGTTAGAGGGGGCGGGGGAGGAAAAGTTCTTCCTGTTTGGACACGCTCCTCTCTCTCACCCAAGACAACAAGACCAGACTTGCTGCAAAGAGTGCCTTTCAGTTTCTGCACAGGAGCAACATTGAGGTTAATGGATTGTGGTGTATTTTTCCGCAATGTGGCAGTGCTGTTTGTTCGATGTCAGCCTTTGACAACTTGTGTTTGGGTTGGAATGTAAGTTCATTATACCTTTAACAATGGGCTGACCACCCTGTGTTATTGTATAGACAGTGAAGCGGGTGTTGATTATGTAATGAGTGGCATACCTTCGTGTTTCGACTGACCACACTCTTTTAGAACAGGATTGATTCAAATAAAGCCTAAGGAATGTATAATTCTAGAAGGTGTTGTAGAGTTAGAATACATGTTAGTGACTCAGTGTAAATTAAAACATTGGATGAAGGAGGCTACTGTGGAAATTCCAATTCTAGGAGAGGGATCACGTTGCCAGACCTTCATTCAGTTGAAATTGAGACCAAGGTATTTCTGTGATATTCATATTTCACTTGTTGAAGCCTGCATGGAGCGGTTTGAAATGTATCCCAAATCACCAGATCAGCTAATGACTACTTTAATGAAAGAGAAACGCTTTTTGAACCTCCTTCAAAAGTCAAAATTTTCAAAGACAAAATTCGAAAATTTCGGACCGACGGCGTCACTAATTTTTATGTGGACTAGTTTGATATGAACCTTCACAAGAGATGTTAAATGTTAGACAAGTTTCTAAAAATGACCACAAGTGGCACTGCTTGAAGGGCTAAAACCGCTAAAACTGCCAACAGCAGTACAAAACAATCTTAATATTTTTTAAATATAAGACAGAATCAATTAAGCCACATTAAATTGTGCTAGTTGTTTGTTTGGAGATTGTTATATCCAAAATCCTATGCCTTTGTTGTAAACCTTTTGAGAACCGCTAATCTAGTTATTTTCAGAAACATATTTACTCAGGGTTCAATACGATTGAATTGGTTGACACTTGGATTGATGGTTAAGAACATACAAACAGCTTTTCAAGTTGATTTCATAAAACTTATTTCTTTTCTTAACATCGGCAATATTTTAGAATTCTAAATGTATTGTCCAAAAACAAAAGCGGTGTCAGTCGTCCTGACGAATGATTCATTTTTAGAATGGGACACATTTAGTTCAATAGTAGCATTCTGCATCAAGTCAAAAAATGAACAAGTAGGAGTATCAAAAAACTTTAACAACTGTGTTTATGGTCCTGTAAACTGTTGGTAAAAAAAGCCTCATAAGAACCCAGCAACATATCGATGAAAAATGGATATTACGCAACGATTTGGCCAATGACTTTAAGTACTTCAGTCACTGTTATGATTTTTGCACCTACATACAGTACAGTAGAGTGTTGAGAGAATGCAAACAATGGCCTATTCTGGAGAAGTTGTTGACTCAGGGATCAACGACAGAATGAAGGGTAAATGGGAAGGTTTTCCTCTGCACTTTTAGCTCCTTTAAAACATTCCTTCGCAAATTTAGGCACTGATTGCATTTCGAAATACAGTTGTCCAGGAATTTTCCTCATTTTTTTACTACGCATATACTTCTGATAAGAAAGCTTCCTTTGTATTCGGGATCATGGCAAGTAGGTATAAAAAACAAAAACATTCCTGATTAAAATTCAATCGTGGAGTAGCCTGAAAAAAGATCAGATCGATTACTTTTCACTTCTCAGATGGTGCAAATTTGAGCTCAAAATTTGGCAACTTGTCAAGATTTGCGCACTTTTAGCGTCTTTTTCATCACGATTTTGGGCCATAAAAATCGCTCCCATTCACATGAATTGCTCTTGATACAAATTTTACATTTAGGATGCAATTGCTCGGCAACCAGATTGTATTAAGTGTGAGTTGCCAAGAAATTGGACGTTATCTAGCTTCATTTTTACCGATGATTGAGTTGTTCTTACGAATACCATTTGTTTGTGGCAACGCTTTATCATACCAAATGTTGCGTGCCAAGCACTTTTGGTTCCAATAATGGACACGTTGATGAAAACGTGGCAAATGATTCCATATGGAATGCCGCTCAGCGAGATTCTAAATTTGATCCTGTTGGAAAACTTTGCGGCGTCAGTTTTTTTTGTGTGTCTCCGTGAGACTCAAGTTTTTTTTTAAAATCTTCTGTTCCCTTCTTACAAATGGAAATCATGTGATTGGGGAACATATTTGAGTTCGTGCCAACTGAGTACGACGTCTGTCTTCTAATGACAGCATACCTGAACTCATAGAGATGTTCTGAATAGAGAAGGTCCAAACATGTCTTTGTTTATGTTTGAGAAGAGGGCGCTACTGATGTTCAAAATGTTATTTTCAGCATATCTGAGCATCATGCATTGTTTTAGAGCCTACAAGGGTTTAATTGTCTTTGAACAAAGCCCAGAACTGGATAAAGAAACATCAATTTTTGTTAGCAATGCTTCCTCTCTTAGTCGTTTTATATTTTCTACTGAAACCTAAATTTCGTAAATTTGACTCAGTATGGGAATATATAAGCCCATGACGGTGTCAAAAAATGAACCATATTTTGATACAGTCCCTTCCAACATTACCATCACACAATTTCTTAGCTTTATTTTTTCTTAAATTTGAAAAGGGGCGGATAAAACTTCTGAATTTTTCAACTCTTCTCTTATCTATCGCCATGTGACGTCATACTTATTTTTTTACATTTTTAGACAAACTTGATCACTTATGTTTCTTTGGAATGTTAAAAACTTCATGTTTTTCTATTCAAATTGTCTGATGTTAATAGATATTTATTACACCTGGTCGTTAGATTAAAAAAAATGCGTTATAACTCCTCTTGTTTTATATCTCTATGTCGGGAACAGAATGAACGCCCAGCTGCGCACCGAAAAAAACTCCGACGTGATGGGTAAACACCAGAAAAATTTCTGTTCCCAAGGGGAAATAACGATGTGAAATAATGCCTGGGACAGGAATTGACGTCAGCGGGTTTGTTCGACAATCTAAGGCCAAATGGACAACCCAGGATAATTAGAACGGAAATAAAGCATTAGCATTTGGGGTCAATCAAGTGATTGTGCCCCTAAACAACGGGAAACAACCACATTTTCTGATAACACTCAGGGTTTCTGTAAGAAGGATATCCGTTGCTCTTTCATTTCTTTTGGGGATAAGTTTGTTGTGCGACCAATATAAAATACTTTTAAAATCAATGGAACACTTCATGCAAGCAATTGAAAAAAATCCCGGTTTCCGGAAAGAACTGGAAATCCCAACGCTATCAGTAATTGTTCCTGAGGTAGATTTACAAGCACCGGATTAATGTCTGATAACAATATTGTTGTTGTTTTTCCAGATTTTGAAGCGTCTGAGGTCTGATTGATCTTCATGTTGGACCAAGAAAGCCTTTGAAGTGGCTCAATGTTAGCACTTCGACTCCTCTGTAATCGATCATTGAAACAACCTTAAACACGGAAGATTTCGCCAATCATCAAAATGTGTCGCGACAGAGATATGAACCCCACTCTCCTTCGTTGAGGTCTGAACCACGAAGAAAATAGTTACTGAAGTTTAAGCAGACAATTAACAAGACTCGGTGAATAACCCATCGATAATCAGTGTCTAAAGTGATACGATCCTAGAAAATTCGTAATTTGGAAGTGAAGCCGAAGCATGGTAGATAGTTGTTCCGAAGCGGATTGTGTTCAACGGATACGAAATCAAGAGCACAAGGTAGGGCGAAAAAATTTCAAATGTGTATGAACCATTGCTAAAATTATAACTTGGGTAGGAACTCGAGGTGACCAACTCCAAAATACCAAGGCAAGATGGGGACCACGACAAAGGTAAGGATAGCTTACATATCTGCATGACTCACAAAAGGTAGTTATTAGCTCAATTCTCAACTGGTTCTTATATCTGGAACTTGAAACTGAATACGCCAAGATGTTTAGTTACAAAATTTGCTGATTGAAGTTTCATAAAGATGGGTTGAACTAAATTCCCGAAGAATTATTGTTCAAATGACAAGTCTTTTTGCCCATTTTTGCCAGAAAACAACTTTTTTTTGCAAATTCTAGAAATTTTAAGCAGAAAAAAACTTTTTTTCATGTTTTTCGGACACTTTTTTTGAAATTTCATCCGACCTAAAAAGAGGTCAATTTTTTAGGTGAAAGAACGAGGACCAAATTGATTTTTATTTAAAAATTGAAAGCAAAAGATTGCCGGTTAAAAAAACACAACAGATCAAATATATTTTGCCCTATTAATTGACAAATTAATAGAAAATCTTTTTAGGCCATTTATAGGGGGAAAACAACCTTTTTCGTTCGTTTTCATCTGGTTAAAAAAACTTTTTTTTGCCCATTTTTAGCTGAAAAATTACTTCTTTCGGCCATATTTCCAACATTAAAACTTCCTTTTTGACACTTTTTCCAACTTTTTTTCCGCCCTCTACTCATCAGTTAAGGTGCAGTTACATGACACCCTTGAGAGAAACTTCAGTCACAGATACCATTTTTCCGTTAGCTTGTAAGCAGGTCTCCGTAAGAGTTTTCAAGTTTTTTCAACTATGGTGTTTGTTGAAGTTTGTATCTAACTTTGATATAAAACGTGTTGGGTAACAGCACCTTTACATAAAAGCATATTTATGTTTCGAAAATGCAAGCTTAAGGACTCATATTGATGCCTCACAATGATATAAAACGTGTTGGGTAACAACACCTTTACATAAAAGCATATTTATGTTTCGAAAATGCAAGCTTAAGGACTCATATTGATGCCTCACAACCTCTATATACTTTGTTCTCACTCAAAAAACCAAAAGCCTGATCTGAGCTTACCCTAAAGATCAGTTGACTTGACCTCACATTGTTGTTACAAAGGTAACATTGCACTTGGGTAATCTTACTTATCTATAAACCACTTCTGTCAGCTCACTTGAAATCAAAATTTCAGGTCAATTGTCAATGGTTTACCCTCAAAAAGCACATGGCATTGTTTTTTTGAAATGGTGCAATTTAATCTTAATCAATCTTCACTTATCTATGCTTGCTTTTCTCCTCAACAAACTTCCGGAACAAAGAGTGGCAATAACTCGCAACCTAGCCATCTTTTCCGGCTTTTCATAACTAACCCTAAAAGAATAACACATGATTGATGATTTTCAGTGTCATTGTCCCCATCTGCAATCCCTTCCATGGAAGATATCCTGACAGCTTGCCCCGATGAGTCGATTGTCTCTGCTGAAATTCTTGTTCAGTTATTGCGCATTCAATCTAGTAAGTGACCCCACACGCAGATAAAGTACATTCGTCGGTCCCGGGAATGCCAAATCGAGTAAAATGTCCAATTTATCCTCAGAGTACCTGGACGAGCATCCTTGTCTGTGCACCAGTCGCTTCAGACATGTGCTCCATCAATTGGATAGCAATCAGCACAAGAAACTGGCCGAATTATGTGGACAACTCAGACAACTCACCTCCGTAAGTTTGGTGTCTACTCACTTTCTTATGGCTAGATTTCTAGAGAAGTACACGGACTCATTATAAGAGTAACAGAAGGGCTTTCTCAGAAGGAACATTGGAGGAGTCATTATTCATGGTTACTTGTTCATTGCCCTATGAGAAGTCAAAAGGTTAACATACGATGTTGCCTTTTCTGAGAAAACCAGAAATGGCTCATTCATCGGAATGGGCAGGATATCCATTAGAATACCAATCTATTACGTAAAGTCAAAAACTTTGGTCAAAACAAAACTTGGCCTAAAATCAATCCAAATTCCTGCAGATATTGCACACTAAGTTTGAAGTGCCTAGAATCATACTTACCATTTGAGCAAAAATAGTGATGGAACAAAGGATCACTTAGCCGATACCGTGAATTTTGGCTCTTAGAAAGCTTGGCTAAAGGTGAAACCCGAATAGAAAGTAAATGACATTATAATTGAATAAACAGGCATAAACAGGCCTTTTTTATCTTTATAAGCCACAAGTATTGTTGATGTATTGTAGACTAAAATCGAAATTCTTACTACAAATATCTGTCAGTAGTTATGGGTTAATGAAGGCCATCAAGGCTGATTTTAGCTTAGTAAGGCAACCACAACATGTCTTTTAGGCAAGTAAGAAACGTAAACCCTAAACCAACAAAATGTTAACTCTAAGGAATCTCCCACTATTAAGGAAAATAATCAAAATTAGTTATTCCCTTTGAACTTTTGTTTAAACTCGAATCATAGCATTTTGAAAGGGGAGCAAATTTCGGCGTGAGCTTCATTTTCATTCATAACAAAGCTTTCATTAATCCTCATGTGGAAAGTTGGTGTTCAAAGGATTTTTGGTGTCCGTATGCAGTACACATAGTTGACATCTCTTCCCTAGGAGTACAAATGTGATTGTGTTCCATCAGATATTTGGCATCTCGCCAATGGAACGCCATCACCTTAATCTTTGTCCTTTGTTAGTCCTTGAATCGTTCATGATTAGCAAAAAGAACCTCTTATCTCTGTAGATCTCATCTGAGCACCTCTACTCAACCACTCAATACTACAACACCATCATTCAAAGGATCTTTGACTACGAGTCTTTGAAGTTGGCCCCGTATGTTGTGGAACGCTCCATTGAATATGGCAGCGATCAGGCCCTCTCAGCCAAATTGGAAGCCATCTTGGCCAGATTGGTCTCAGACTATCGAGCCATATTTGCCATTGAGGAGCAATGTGTGATCGATAGACATCAAAAGAACGAGGACACCTCCGTTACAGGGACCGGGAAAGCCCACGAAATCCACCGAAAACGCCACGAGGGCGAGGATGAGTGTCCTGAGGAGATCAAGCTCATGTAAGTTGATCGCTCTTTTTTCTGGCTTTGCTCAGAGTTCAATCTTAGTTACGCTCTTGGGAACATGTCATGAAGTAATTAAGAGTACAGGGACAGATTTGTAATCAGATAGTATTTGGGGTCGAGGACGCGCTTTTAACTATTCATGAGTTGACAAAAAAATGAGAAGGCAAAGGTGATTGGAATGATTAGTCTTGAGGATACTCTATGGCAAGGAGAAGTTAGATTTAGGTTCTAAATGTGCTTTTTTAAAAAGCAAAGAGAGGGCCCAAAGATTTATTCTTTTTCGACAAGCTTAAGGGTTAGGTTGCGTGATTTTTGGCTTAGAAATTCTAATGTGATAATTTTGTTGGGTTACTATTGTCCACTTTGGTAACATGTGTGGTAAAATTAAATTACATTTGGTGATATTTGAACATCAGATTGTTGGTTGCTAAAGCTGGAGGTTTGACCCTCATCCAACAAGCAAATCCAGCTAACACATCATTTATTTTTATCATCAGCACTCTGATGTCCATTTGAATAAAGTCTCTGTTTTTGGGTATGGTTTACATCTAAAGTGTCTCTTGAGGATGGAAATCATACCACGGACCTGTATCTCTGTAAAAAACATTCGAAACAAAACACCACATCTTCTTCTATCAATATCAAGCAACCTAGATCTAGTCTTTGTGAAAAAGTCAACAAGACTCACATAAGTAGTTTCAAAAAGGGAACGAATGGATGCACATGACATTTTTGGCCGTGGAACAAAGTCCACTTTTTCTTTCCCAAAAATAGAACCAACAGGAGAAATTTTTGTTACCGGATGTGAAACAGAAACAGAATTCCAGTTCTAAGAAGGCTGACTTATTATTGTGAATGGAAACGAAGAAATAGAGCATGAATCACAAGATTAAACGCAATGAAAGATTCTATTAACATTGAAATTAATCCCTTTTGTCACTCTTTGTCAATAGAATACTGTTCTATTTTGCCGGTAATAAGATATTGTTGCTAATTTTAAACCGAGCGAATGGGTTACTTTAAGCCAACAAAACAACATGGCATGACCAAGGTTAAAACACCGACGCTATAATTAGATTCTTTCATAACTAATACATTGAAAAAAAGATGTATCAAATGCAACATAGAATGCATATTTTTAAGCAGGCTTTTTTGTCCATCCTAGACGAAAGAAGCAACCGTAAAAGACTTGAAAGAGCCAAAAAGTTAATCTTGCCTGTCTGTTAAGGTATCGTCTACGATATGAAAATGAGCTTTTCAGTGAAAGGACAAAGAAAACTAAAGAAGATTAAGTGGTAAAAGAAACTTTATATCAAAAAGGGTTTTGCTTTGCCAGAAGGTTGTTTTGAATGTTGAAAGAAGACGTACCTTTCAACATTAGCTATATTTTGTCAATAATATACAAGTTCTATCACTCCTTTTTAGGCTGGTTTTCCCTAAAACGAGCCTCAAAAAACTGATTTTGATTTGTCAGACTGTACTATTTCCCACGGAAACAGTGGCAAACATGCAATATGTCGAAACGACGTCTGCCTTCAAGCGATTAGACCGACTAAAATCTACCTTGAACAATCCATATCCTTTGTTGGATAGTATTTTATAGTACATTCTCAAATTTTATAACACTGACGAGATCATAATATGCATTTTGCACTTACTTCTCAACCTAATTATTTCCCCAAGGTCAAATATTCATAAACACAACAATATTCCACATGAAATGTACGTAACAAGCTCAGAGTAAGTAAGCTCTTTAGTTATTGATCCCCTTCATTAATCCAATAACGATTTTTCGTCCCAAGTACTTAACCTCTTCCTAGACATGCTAGCACTTAATAAGCATCTGACCATTGCTCAGTTTACATAAGAGCGAAAAGTTTCATAACGTAATAGGTACGAAGTGAACGTGAGGCCTCTCACGAGTCAAATTATGGATAGTACGCTTCTGCTGATGACCAAATGTAGGGATAGACGGCAACTCTCTGGAAGCTTCGAGAACGTTTTTTTGCGTTTGAACGCTCTTCTTTCGAGTCTCAGTTGGAAGGCGGACGTCGAGTTGTTCAGATTTGAAGGGATAGTTAAGTAAGCAGTTTTTATTCTTCTTATTCCGATGGGGTGAGTGTCCGTGAGCCGCATTTCTTCGTATTCGAAAATTGGCCTTTGACCCTTGATGGTGGTAAATTTGGTTTAGATGGAGAAATGAATTTCGATATTTGCCGTACTTTAGTTATGAAAAGTTTGGAAATAAAGTCGTTGAGTCATGCTTTGGAGCGCGAGTTTGTACTTTAGCTTATTGTTGAACATTTAATGAGATTACTTGGAAAAGTACGTAAATTATAGGACTTGTCATTTCACACGTGAAAAGGCAAGGCTTCGTGATTCTTAGGGTTATTAAATATACCCGATATGATCTAACTTTTATTTTTTTAAACATATCAAAGGAAACAATGAATCTTTAGGCTTTGAAATAAATCATTAAAATCCAGAAATGCCACATAAGAGTTCTCGAATTTGTTCATAATACTTTAAATGCGATATTTTGATGTTAGATGTTTCTTTCAAATTTGAAAGTGAAATTCGCTTTGAATTCAGAACGTTTCAGAAATTTATGTTTTTGAAATACTTATTCTTAATTTCTTAGCATCAAAAAGCTCTCTTTTGGTGAAATTTATTTGCGTTATTTAATTTCTGACTGCTTCAGCATAACCGAAGCAATGTATATTTCCTTTTCTGTTATGAAACACATTTAAGAATGCATTTATAATTTATTATTTGCCGAGCTCTGTTGCTTGATTCGGGGTCCGCTCCCATTTCAGATCAAATATAATACAAAAATAGATCCTGTCGATATCTTTAAAAACCTTTTTGGATCAAGAAGAATCAATCTTTCACGATCTTCTGAAAACTTTTCAGTCAACATGTTATTTTTTCTTCCTCCATGAAAGCCTGAATCCAAAGAACTCATCTCCTCCCTTGAAGCTTTAGGACGTCTAAAAATATTCCCTGATCCACAGAACCAACACAGAAAGAATGAGGCGTTTGCGTGCACCTAAATAAGGAGTGTATTCTGATTTGTAGGAAAGTAGCATGGAAGGACCTCACCCTACATTGCCCTGCCACTGCCATGACAGCTTCCCCATTGGCCTTGGGGACTGTTGGGGGTCCATTTCCAGACCCTAGCGATCAAATGACGAGCCCAGGGTGTTCCAAGACGTCTCCCATGGCTCCAAACAATGCAAGCGAAGGTCCCAAAAGCGAGGAATGCACAGACTTCATCCAAAAATACAATGCCATTTTCCGCTCCAAGAACCAGAAGAACGACTCGAGGTAAGAATCCATTAGCTACCATGTACTACGACTTTTTGGTGCCTGAATGTTGACGCAAGAAAGAAAGGGCCCTTTCTGAGAATGAGATTGGAACTGATGCACTGTAACAAAAGAGTATGATCATTAATTGTTGTGAAAGGAGGGGGGGGGTACAACTAATTTTACAAACTTTTGCATTATTACTTTTTCACGTTTTATTACTTTTTCACGTTTTATTACTTTTTTCACGTTTTATTACTTTTTCACGTTTTATTACTTTTTCACGTTTTATTACTTTTTCACGTTTTATTACTTTTTCACGTTTTATTACTTTTTCACGTTTTATTACTTTTTCACGTTTTATTACTTGTTCACGTTTTATTACTTGTTCACGTTTTATTACTTGTTCACGTTTTACTACTTTTTCACGTTTTTCAGACCCAAAAAACTTTTTTTTTAACTTTTTTTCTACTTGGAAAAATGGAACTAAAGTTTGTGATCTAAAAATCGAAAAAAAGCAAATTGCAGACTGACAAAAGAACAGACCAAATATTTTGGACCATTAAGTGACAAATTGAGAAGAAAAACTTTTGTGACCATTTTCAGCTTAAAAAACGGGTTTTGGTCATTTTCAGCCGAAAACAACCTTTTTTTTGCCAACTTTTTGCTAACTTTTCTTCCGCTCTCTACTTATCAGTACTCATAAAACATCAGTTTGGACGAAGTAAACTGGAGCTGCAATGGTATTTGGCTAAAATTGTAGGTTTATTCTCTTTAAGATTGGCGTGAAAAGTTTCAAATTAAAAAAATAATAATCTGTGGATCCTTGCATTTCGCGGAATCGGCAAGCTATTTTATTTCATGAAAAAAACTAGATGATGCACTTTATGATTGTACTCGTTTTACTACAGTGCACTAAACAGAACCAGTTCGCATAATTGAACATGCTTTTGAATCCATTAGACAAGAGCTCACGTGAGACAAGTTTGAAAAAAACATCTAGAACGTGACGATCCATGATTGAAGGGTATTTTGGGATGTTGATGTCACCTGTGCTGAACAACAAGATCAAATAGAAGTTTCGTTCCTTGACGCATTCTAGAATAAACGACAAAAAAGGGCCGAGAAAATCTGAAACTGAATGTGTACTTCTTGCCAAAGATTGCTTACGAAAGGATGGAATCATAGCTGTCAACGTACTTAACAGACCCAAAAGGCTGATATAATTTCCTAATAAGCTGCAAAGGAAGTGCCTTAATCATATTAAACAAGGAAATAACTAGGCTCTTAGAAAACCATATCACCATGTGCAGTTAAAGCTGGAAATAAGATGATTGTTTGTGAGCATCACCTTTTTTAGTAAATTAAGAGTTCTTCCCAAGTCAAGGAAAGTAATTGACTGAATGGATCATTCAGTTTATGGCAAAAGTATTCTTTTATCAGTTATTCAAACATACATCTTTTACTTACTCTTTTAGATAGTTACATTAGGATCATTTTGGATTTTCAATGCTACCCTTCACATCCTCCAATGAGAAATCTACGGGTGGAACAGCTTTTTGCAAGCAGTTTTTTGTCGGCCTTTGGTGAACTTGTAAAAAGCTTGGGCGTCGTGTAACGACGCTGAATTTCGATGAGAATTCATCAAAGGCATAGCTATTATTCAGTTGATGTGTTTTCTGGCCCTAATTTTAGCCTGAATGTCGTGTAGAGCCATTTGCTGTACATTGTTTAAACATGTTTTTAATCTCCGATTAGTATTCGAGCTCAGACTGATTTTGCACGTCTTCTTTGGACAGGAATCATTCAGGAATAGAAAAGCTCTGTGCAAAACAAAGTCAGAAAATGAGAGGCCTGTTTCTGAATTTTATCCTGTTCTAGTTTTTTTCATTATTCAAAAGATAATTGTTACTCTGTTAATGAACAAAGCAACTGTTGGAGAGCATGTTTTTATATTTCATGATACGTCAAGTTGAATCGTTAAACTTGCCATTCATCCTTAAATTGGCGAGGTTGCACAAAAACAGAAAAATTAGTATGATGACATTTTGAAAAGAGTTTGTTCATCTATAAATAAAGAGCATTATAAAGCGAATGAAGTCATCTTGTTCCAAAAAGAAATCTACATAATTCACCAATCATATTTGGCGATTATCCCAATTTCTCGGAGGTTGTTTGTCTCGTTCATGCCACAATTAGTGTGAACGGTGAATGAGCGATTGTTATTTTATCATTATGTAATGCTTTCATGGTAACTAAAACGCACTTTCTTTGTTGTGGAAAGATGTTCCTTCCCAGAAAGCCCGTTTGACCGCGAGTTGTTTTTGAAATGAATGAATCGAATCGCTCCTCAAATCATCAGCAACCTTTTTAGGCAACGGGACTTGTCTCGTCCCAAATGGAACTCTTTCTTTTTGTCTTCATCCCGGGAAAAGGCAAACTTTTTATCAACGGGACCGTGACGTCAGAGAAAAGTGGGTCGAGCTCTTTTTGTGCGGGCCATTCATCCCACCCAAAGAAAAGAGGTCCCTAGTACCAAAGCTGCTTTTAGCCATATTTGCTGTTCAAAAGATGGCTGGTTGAACCAAAAATCAAGCTTGAACCTGATCTTTCTTTGTGACTCCACGGGAGCTTTTCTTTGTTCGCGAGGCGTTGTGCAAGAGCAAGAGAGGCCTACTCGCTTTAATGGACAATGCCGCAACATTGGGAAATGGAGTAATTGCAGAAAGGCCCTGGATCCAGTTCAATCCAGTTCGGGCGTCCTAAGGACATGATCACCCCGATTGAACCCCCATCCATCATAAACAAATCCCAAGCGAACAAGTGCATTTGAACCAGGTTTGGCAAACTTTCCACAAGGCCACAGGGATGGACTTTTAGCCCCCTGTTGGTGGTATTGCTCCCAAAAATGGACCGGCCGGCTTAAGAAGTAAGCTCCAAGCTGTTTTTAAGGAGGTTGCCTTGGGCGCTGCTTGGTGATGTCCATTGGCGAGCAAGTACTAATGTGGGCGCGCTTTCCATGGCTTATACTACTCTGAAAAGTGTTCGAAAGGCTACGAGGTAGTTGTAGCCTGCCTTATAGCAACTTCATTCAGGAGAAGGAAAGGCATTAGCTTGCCTGTCTTGAAGTGTCCAACTACGCAATTCATAGGATCTGCTGGCTCCAGTCTTCACTCTCCTGTACTCAGGATTTGGAGGAAGGACAGTGTTGTTTCCTCGCTCGACGAGTACATACATACACCACAGTATTTCAACATAGTTAAATATCAAAAGCTTTTTTTAAGAGTAGTGCTTGATTTTTTGCCGTTGTTTGGCTATGTGTCGTGTAGGATGTGCTAAAACCGAACTCAAGCTCAGCTTCCGTCTTGATCGTGTCCATTTCCAAAGGTGAGAAGAGGATACATTACAACATCCATTCCTGTGAGGTGTACTTGATGGGATTTTAATCAACACTTGTGCTGATACACGTGGTTCAAATCCTTTTAAAGAAGACCTTGAATACAATCGTTAATAAAAGATTAGTCGTTCTTGGAGGTGTATTCTGCCTTAGTACATTCCAACCACCAGAGGTCGCTTTGGCGTCCTGAAAGTTGGAAGGAAATGGAAACGGCTCATTGACATTTTGCCCAGTTTACGTTGGTTTAGACTGGTTTTTTTTAAGGAACCGTGGTGCCAAGACCTTTATGAGAGTGTTCCAATTGTTTTTCTTCTTCTTTCCAGCCAATTCTCCAAGGTCTTGCAGGCCAAATGCACGTCATCATGTAAAGCTAGAAAGCGAAAAGAACGTCAAGAAACTCTTGTGGAATATGATAGCAAATTCTCCCGATCTAGCAGGTAAGTCTTTAAATCTTTCCATGAACGTTTTCAACTATAGCCACTTTATTAAGAGAGTACGCGAATGATTTTTTCCCTCCATTTAGCACAAATGTAAACAATAAGCAATGGTTGCAGTGATGCTATTCTAAAGAAAACGTTGTTGATACACTGGGCTCAATCTCATGCGCGTACTCTTTAAATTGGAAAAGCTTAATTCCCTTGAACTTCTTCACCAAGTCTGTGTGAAATAAATTATGCATGCAAAACTTGACAATGTTCCCAAATTAGAGTGTATTCCAACTTCCAAGGTCAGTTTGGGAAAGTTCCTTCTGGCTATTTGGGATCTAATTCAATCACTCTGGGCTATTTGGAAGACCTGACGATTGTTTAACCAATACTCGTTTCTAGTGAGACTTGGGATGACTCTGCTTGCGACTTCACCGATTCCTTCCGACGATCCCACAGCTCTGTGGATCTCGACTACGATGGTCCCTGTTGTGTTCCATCTCCCGAAATCCAGAGTGATGAGGGCAAGGTATGTGTTCCATTGAATTTGATCGCATGAATAGACGGAAATGTTCATTGTTCGTGTTCACTTTAGAAGCCCCGGAATCGATTCTTCATCGACGAAGTCAACGACGCCTCCTCGGGATCCTCAAATTCCACCTTGACTAGTTCCACCATCTTGGGAGGCGATGTTGAAGAAGCCTCTCAATCGAGTCTTGACAAGGACAAGGTAAAGTGATCTAAATTCCTCTAGAAAAAGGGCCTTAAAACTTTAAGGCCTCTTCCTCTCATTGAGATTCTATGAATGGGAGAGGTCTTCTTGAATGAATGAACGAACCCCGTGACCAAATGGGACAGAGTAGTAATGTGCTGATGGTCTAGTAGATAAGGACTTAGGATCTACATAAAAGGGAAGGAAAGAGAGGATGTAGGCATGAACAGATGAATGAATGAATGGTTGGTCGGGTGGTTGGTCCGCCCTCTTTTTATCTTTGTAATGGCCATTCACTATTGTTGTTGGAGCCAGGTTAGAGGTGATCAAATCCGTTGTTGCCAGGTAGATTTCAAAAACTGAATGTGAGAATGAGTTGGAACCTAGTATTGGTGTTAAGGCCGAGAGCAAGGCCAATTTTGGGTCAAGGTTAGACCCAAATTGCGCAAGAGAGACGGCAACGTGAACGATTACTAATGGGTCCTTTTATCCTTCATGTTTCAGAACCGTCATTCCAACTCAGGTCCAAACATTGAGAATGTGGATCAAATCAAACCAGGAGCAGAAGAGGTACTACTAAAATATATTGAAAAGAACTCTAAATTGAGCTTTGTTGTTGAAAATGGATGTTTTTCTTGCTTTTATAGCCTGTCCGTTCCAATCTACCTGTCTTGCCCACACCCACATCAGAGCCACCTGAACCATCTCCGAAGATTCAAGACACGCCTGCTTCCTTCAAATTCAACGGATGGGGTCTGCAAAATGAAGGAGGCCCAATTGTCGATCAAAACCAAGAGATTAGACCAATGTCTTGGTTACCACCAGGCCACCAGGTAATTAGCTTTATTAGTTATCCCTTCCATCAATGGAAAAATATGAACAAGCAGCAGGACTTGTTTCTAAACAAGTTGCCTTAGTACGTTCAAACCAAACCTGTTCATACACTCGCCTACTCGGTTCAAGCTAAACATGATCGATAGGATTATTATTGGAAAATTTTGGGTTTTCCAGAATTATGGGTCGCGGCCATCTGGCTCGTTGGAGGATGACCAAATGTACTCCAGCCGAGCAATGGGCATCCTCCGTTACCTTGATCCCACTCCAATGGTGACACAACGACGAACTTCGGATCCTGAAGCCACCAAGAAATCCAAGTTGAGGCAGTTGAAGAAGCAATTAAGCAGCGTGAAGAGGAAATTGGAGAGTCTTCAGATCAGTTTTGAGGAAGCTCAAGGGTATAAACCGTCTCAGGTAGGTTGTTACTTAAACATTACTCGCCAGGGTTGCCGAAAAAAACCCGGTATCTAACTGAGGGGATTGTTGCAGGCTGATAAACAAGGGGACCGAAACATGAGAAGGCTCTTGCTGGAGCAATCACAATTGCAAAGACAAATCAGAGGCTACAGGGACTGTGATTTCCTGGAGGATTGGGACGAAGGCAGCAATGACTCGGACAAGCTGTCAGTTTTGGGATTGGAAGTAGAAAACCTGTGCGAAGACACCAACAGCACCGATGGCAGCAGTGGGGAATCGGTGCAGAACAATAACGACAACAATAACTCACACAAGAGCAAGGATCTGGAGGCCATGCGAACCACCTTGGATGAAATTGAAGAGGTAAGAAACACCGTTGAAAAAGATGCTTGAAAACCGGTTACTTCATGGAAGCAAAACCGGCTCAAACCGTAGACACCCAAAACATGTTCTACCACAAGATGGTCACTTTGGCCCTTCTTTGAGCACCCTAGACAGCTCTTGTCTCGGTGGCAAAGTGTTGCTTTCAAGGACAAGAGATGGCGCCACTAGTAATGATTACAACTAACTCCATCTATGTGCCAAAAACCCAGCTCAGCTAAAGTAAACTCAATATTTTAATATGATGTACATTCAGATCATGAACTTTTTTCTTCCAGTGTTTGAATTACCAGAGGAGCAATAAAGGTCGTAGTCTGGCTCTCGACGAAATGACCGTGGAGCAACTTCACGACGAAAAAGTGGACCTTCACAATGCCATTCGGCAGTTCGAGAGCGCTTATGGGGCTCCCATGGACGAGGATGAGAAATTAGTGGTCAAGTCACTGTACGACCGATATCGCACCGTGAAACGATTGGTGCGACGGTCTAGCGCTTCCAGAGCTAAGGACACCACCGAATTGGAGACCATTCCAGAGGACGAGGCTTTGGCACTCACCCTGGCTTCTCCTCCTCATCGAATCAATCTGGAATTCAACGGTTCAACCTCAAGTTCGTCACCTTCAGGCAGCCTTGGGAAGAAGCGGTATGTGGAAGATGGCCTTCCGATTAGCAAGAAAAATACTCCGGCCGAACCTGAGGTCAAGCCATCTTCAGCCACTTCGGAGTCAAGTGGAGACGACTTCAGCAACGATTCTGAAGGACCCGAGAACAACAAGGAGCATGAGGAGAACCAACGGAGAAGCCTCGAAGCGGAACAATACCACTCCATGAGCAGGTAATGGTTGGGAAATTGCCTCTGATTCAAGGACTCTAACCTTGGACATGTATTGAAAGGAAACTACAGGGTGCGTCATTTGAAATCGTGCAAAGAAAAAGTGTATTCAATTTGCATGAAGGATTGTTGTTGTAGTTCTGAGGAACTCAACGCCTGTTTGGAAAAAGAGCTAGGGGCATAAGATATTAGCCTTATCCAGATAGATAGCTTGTTCAAAGGTTTAGGCCAAACAAATTATTTAGGAAATCTAAAGGTCAAGGAAGGATGTTGGAGTCAAAAATGTTTTGTTTGGATGCCATTTTTGAGCAAATCGTCATTTTCAGTTTTCCCGGCTTAGAACTGAAGAAAATGCAGTAGTGATCTTCCAGGTGGCGCTCGTTTTCCTGGTTTATCTTCCATGAAAAGTAACAATACCTTGTGCACTTGACAATAGAAATATGATAAATGTGCTTGAGATTTGATAAATTTGACAATATCTTTTACTGATAACTAAAAATGAAATAACTTCTTCTGACGAAGAAGGTTGCTTTGTAACAAAGCAGAAATTTCGCGGATTTAGAACATTTTTCTCTCTTTCTCTTTGCATGCATTAGCAATAAGCTGACCAGTAATTCACAAATAAAATGATTATAGAAATCTGTTAAGATCCAGCCCCCCGAATTTTGGACCTTAATGAAAAAAGATCGACAAGCGGAAGTCTGAAAATTGATATGGGAAAGATAACTTTTTTGAGTTTTTGTGGCTCACCCTGCTGAGCAAGTCAAATTGGAGTTCTTACCAAGTTGTCTAAACATTTGTTTAAGTAACCAAAAAATACACGCTAAGGATATTAGCGTTGTAAACAGTCACGATTTTTAAAATTGGCTAGAGAAAATTTGACACGATTACAAATGATTTTTTGGTTAATACTAGGCTCAGTAAATTTTGTCAATATTGCAATATTGCATTGCTTTTTTTTTTAGCCAAAAGTTTCCAAACATCAGCACTTTTCCTTCAGCGCACAATTCAATATTTTTGAAAGAAAGTGGAAAAAGTTTTTTTTATAACAAATTTCTTTTCTTTTATGCATTTAATATCAAATTCGTATCCCTACAAACATGATGTTTAAATTGAGGACGTGTTCTATTTAGTATTTCAACGTTTTAATTTTCCTTGTGCAAAACAAATCAAATTCAAAGATAAAAATACTTTGACACGCATACATTGACATCACAAAAAAAATTGCAAACCATTGAAATGCTTTTAGTATTTAAAATAAAAGATCAATTTGAATCAAAATTTCACGAACTTTCAGTTTCTTTCCTATGCAGTTAATGAATGAGCAGTTTCCTACATAAAATATGGACCAATACCAATCCTGACTTTTTTACTTGTTCCAGATTCGATTTGCTCCAAATCTTCCGGAAAACTCGCGAGGAAAAACGCCAACTTCGTCGATTGATCAAGGAGAAAGAGGATGAGTTCCAAAAGAAAACCGGTCGTCGACTTCTTCGCGAAGATCGAGACAAATCCGAAATCACGTATAAACAATACAAGGTGACCAAGGCCAAGGTCAAACTGATCGAGGCCTTGCTCGCCAAACGAGCCCACGAACCCATGTTCTGAGCCACCAAACCAAAAGAGGGCTTGTTATGTTGATTATTATACTAGTAACTAAAACACGTGCAAAAGCTTTATTGCTGGTGCCAAATTGGATTTGAGTGTGGAACCAAACGAACGTGCAATTCTCCATGAGACTCACTGCAAAAATGAGAAGAACGAATTTTGAACGTGCCAAAATGAATTCTAGATTACCACCACCCTCCCTTGAAGAAAGAACAATTACATTTAAGAGTCTTGTAACTTACACTACGTACCACTACTTGAACATGTATCACAGATTATTATTATCATTATTATTATAGTTATGATTATGTTCCTAGTACCTCATCCGCGAATTTGTCATGTTATATTCGAGTTTTCATCCACGAAATTATTCATTCGTCCAAATTATTCATTCAGAAAAACATTCATAGAGAGAGAGAAAAACATTATTCATTAAAAATCATTTACTTTATAAATCATTTCTGCTTTGCAAAGAAAACTTTATGCAGAACAAGCGTCGTTATTGTCGCTTGTTTGTCTCATTTATCATGATTGGAAAAAATATCTTTTCATTTCCCTCATGGGTGCAGTAATATGAAAAAAAGATCAACAACAATAAATTTGATATAGATGTCTTGCGCATACTATATGAAGTCTTTGACTCACTAAACGAACCTACCCTATGAGAAAAACTCAAACCCATTATATTTTTGATGGTGTCCAAAAATAAAAGTCAATTCTCAACCCTGGATCCGCCTGTTTTTGTTTCATTCGTTTTCGTGATGTTGCAATGTGATTCAAATTCGAACGACCTCCATCCGAATCTTTGATGGAATCGACGAAAATTCAGTAACTGAATATTAGGGCCCAAAATTGAGCGCGATTTATTTTCGGCAAAAAAAGGTTGAAAATGCATCAGCTAATTAGATAATTTAATTAAGTGATTTAGATATTTGACAAGTTCAATTCCTCCATCCCTCAAAAAAAAAAGATAATTCGGCTTAATCTTGAAGAAAAAATGAATTTGCCCTAATTTTGAAGAAAATGCAAAAAAATGTTGATCAATTTTCCAAGTTCAAAACGTGCCCCACTCATTCTTCACCTTCTAGTATTCCTTAAAGAAAATCGAAGACGTGTGCCAATTACTTTTAAAATGTAATTACTCACAATTACACAGTAATTTGTTTCAAATATAATCAAATAAAGAAACAATTACTTCACTTTCAATCAAATTATCATTACAATTGCAATTCTTTTCAAAAACTTATAGATGACATTCAACTTTTCACATTTACATTCACATTTTCCTTCGAAATCAACTTGTTTGCATTTACTTTTTAAGGGCTAAATGCAAGAGTTGTGCAAAAGGTTGTCGAAATAGGGTTAGGGTTTTATTTGAATTTTGAATTAAAACAACAATTGCAGAACAGGTCTGGTAAAAAATGAAAAGAAGTTTTCCAAAAATCTTTATTAAAAATACACGATAAAGCATTTGAACATCTTTTTATAGCTGAAGGTATTAATGGACTTGAAACCTACAAGAAAATCGACACCTCGTGCCTTTGCAATCTTGACGGACTTTTAAACGTGAAACGTTACGTAGGTTAGAAAAATGCGCAATTTCCTCCTCCAAAAAACCCAAGAATTCCTAAAAACAAATTGCCATGATTTTTTGGAACAAACATGTGGCCCCCATCCTCACCAGACGTCAACTGCCTTGACTACGCTATGGAGGCGTTTTTAAGTCCAAGGCTTGTGCAAAGCCTTATGGGAGAACGGTGAGGTTGAAGGCCGCAGTTGAACGGCAATGGGCGGCCTTGCCTGGCTCATATATCCAATTGTCAGGTGCCTCTTTCAGATGTTGTGTGAAGGGTGTTACAAAGGCCAACGGCAGCCTTATTTAATGAAATTTTCCTACATATAAAATATCAGTTGCCGAAGAATATTGGTCTTCTTCTTAGCTTTACCTTTTGAGATATTTGCCTTAACGAAATAAATCGAACCAGCACACCATTTTTGCTGTGACACCCTGTAGTTCAACCCATCGCGAAGCCTATCACCTTGGTCTGAACCCTCTTGGCAGGATTACCAGCCTTGACGACCAACCATTCAACGACCAACCTCTAATGCATTTAGGTGGGTCTAGGAATTGAATCCAAAAATATGTTATTATATAGAGCCCAGAATTATATTTGCAAAAAAGTGTCAAAATATCCAATATAATTTTTTTTCAAAAGCCCTAAATATTTGCAAAATATTTAAAAAACGGATATTTAAGAAAAAAAAATTTTGACAACGCCATTATTTGGCATTTTGTCGATTGTGTACCGATTTTCCAAATTTGTTTTTGGTAAATTTGATGCATTTGGCCGTGTTTGGAGGCACAATGTACTTTGCATGTAATTGATTTAACAATACAATTTTTCAATTTGGCTCAATAGATGGCGCAGTTTTTTTCGTGTATGATAGTAGTTTTGGTCGTAAATGTATAATCTCAGTACAAATGCCAATGAGTAGATTAATTTTGCATACGCCCTCTTGAGCATTGGTCATTCATATAATTTCCTTAATTTTGCCTGGACTATTTTTCTGACTCGAATATTCAAGAAAATATTTACTTTTTCTTTGAAATAACCAAAATATTTTTTTAAAAATCGAGGAAAAATAAAGAAATATTTTAAAAATATTTTATATTTTAAACTTTTTATTTCCGAGCCCTTGTTATTAATGTCTTTAAAACAGACGATAAAAATGGCAAAGAATGAAGACAACGCACGGCTCCATTGCAAATCCATGGAAAATCCATGGATGAGAGGCTTCCTTGGCCAGGACAGGATCAACTCTCCAACGGGCAACAATGCCACCAACTACCAACCAACTACTTCATGGACGAGCTACTGGATACGCTTGTTGATCCGTAGAGACGTCTGCCTTGTTTGATTGAGTGAATTGGGGAAAAGTTTTGCTTCATTTCTGTCTCAATATAATTTTGATGATTGATTAATTGATTCAATAGTCCAATGGTTGACAAACTTTCTATAAATTAACTGATGTCAATCTGGCTTACCTCTCTACAGGGTAAGTTGGAAGCATTGCTAACCACACAACCCAGCAATGGGCCCAAGTGGACCCTAATGCTTGGGTTTGATGCACTGCAATGGAAAGCTAAGTTGCAAAGCACTTTTTGCTCGCTGGTCTGTACAGGGTGCCTAAAAGTTAGTGAGACATTTGTGGGTTGCTCAAATGGTCATTAATTGGTTTTGAATTTAGAATTACGTAAGGTATTTCTAATTCAATGTATTCCTTTCAATGCAATTGAATTTGGTCAACAATAAATAATACAACTTGTTGTAACAAGCACAAGTTGTGACTGGTCATTCAAATCATTTCAATTTAAGGGAGGAAACATGGTATCATGTTTAGGAAAGTTCCCCATGATGAGAGCCTTT